>CAUYQG010291216.1:0-24997 GCA_963574415.1 Tarsius wallacei
CAAACACCCAGGCTGGTCCCGTGAAGGTGGGTAAAGCCCAGGAGAAAAGGCCGAGGGAGTTCAGTAGCTGGAGGAGGAACAGCAGCCAGTCTCCTCGGGTGGGGGAAGAAGGACGCACCTGGAAGCGGGCAGCTGGGCAGATGGCCACTTTGCGTCCCTGCCAGGAGAGCCCCACGAGGGGTGTGGGTTCTCTCTCTGGAGGCTTAGCCTGGTTTCCATCCAAAGCCTGGTACCAGACGGGTTCTTGAGGGATTCCCAACCCTTTTGGGGTTGGAAAGAGCCTGTTCCCATCTCTGTTGGTTGCTCTTTAGTGTGTTAAAATTCTGTTTGAAATAGCCTTCTGTACTGCGGCCAGAATGGAATATGATTAGTCCCATATGCTTCTGGAATAAACGAAGAACAAGAGTTGTATTTTAAGTTTTCTTTCTGTGCAAGATATGCATGGAGTACAAAGCCGTCGAATTCACGTATCCGATATTTATTCACGTATAAAATGTAAAAAATGGATTCTTCTAAAATCACTTCCAGATTTCATTTAATTACTTTCATGTAATGAAACTTTTCCTTAAACTTTTTGCTCAATTGTCCATTGGTTTCAGTGGTTCAACTGCTTTTAGAAAGTCGTCTTTTTTGTGAAATTGGGAATTCTGTGGAAACCAAGTGTTTCCACTGGTTATCTGATATCTTGTCCTCTCTAGAGCAACTTCTCTCCGCCCAGGGCCTGAGTGCCAAAAAGGAAATACCGCAGGCTTCCCAGTGATTTGAAGACTTGAAAAGGCCCAGTGTGGTGACATTGTGCCTCCTCCCTCCTACCTGCACAGGAAAGGCAGCCTGCAAGGCACTGGCGTTTGAAAATAAACTTTTAAGGAGAGAAGCTGCTGAATTGTTTTGAAGATTTCTCTGGGTTCGTATAGGGTAAAACAAAACAAAGCAAGAGGATCATGGTTCCCTAACATTCTCTCTGAACATTGCAAACCTCTGGTCTTGGAAACTTATATAAATCCTAGCACAATTTTATGGGTTAAAAAGATGCTTAGTTATTTTGAAAATCAGGTGAGATCATATTATAATTTTAACCAAAGGCTAGAGCCCCAGCTGTTTGATCAAGCCTTGGATGGTTCTGGAATTGGTAGAACTGCTTGGAATGTGGTGCCCTTTTATACTGTAGGTCTGTTAAAAACCCAAATAACTGGAAATGAACCAATTTAAAATAGCGTTTTGCGTAGAAAAGGCTAAGGCTCATTTTCTAAGGGTAATATAAAACAGTTATGGTTATATAGTAGTGGAGATTCATGCTGAAAGATATAATTGTAAGAATTTTCCTTTTACTGGTATAACCTGAGACATAGGTGAGCAGACCCTACACAAATAGGCTTGTTGAATCTTCATTTCCATGTATTTCATACATGTTGCCCATGTTCTTTTTTCCAGAAATCTGTTACTGAATAACATTTTTCAGTCTTCAGACATCACTTATGTTATAGGTTTTTTAAAAAGTCCTGTTTCTAATGCTAAAAGTGTCGATTGAGTGAACAAAAGTGGATATTTTACATTTTTTGTAAAGCAAAAACATGTGTGTACTTTTATGAGACATTGTTTTTATAGTGAGTGAAAATTCAGCAGGGGACAGCTTGAACTTCAGCTCCCATAATACCTTGCCCGAAATATGTATGGAATGTTCCGCAAGCCACAAACATTTAAGTGGAGTCCGCTGAAGGCTGTAATAGTCATTCTTCTTCCTCTTTCAAAACAGAATGTTGCCGATTTTTATAGGTGACGGGTTAGCCTTTAAAGTTGTAATTAACTTTTATTGTATGGAAAGAACTGAATGTCAGAGTGCAGTGTTTTCTCCATGAGCATCTGACAGTTTAAGCCCTTTTTTGAGTTGCATTTGATTTACATGACTTAGAAATGCTATTCAAGAAATGAGGGTATTCACCAAATCGCCAAACAGATTCCAAGTAGAGAACTGACAGGAGAGTGATAAATAAATAATAGTTTTTTTTTTTTTAAAGAAAATGAAGTTATGGCGGAATAAATGAATGTAGTGGGTTAGGTGAAAATTGTTGACTTTAAACATCATTTCATATGAACTATAGTAAAAACTGTATAGCTTAAAATATGTTTCTGTAAGCAAAGTAACTGAAGGCCAAGGATTGTAAATAAAATCTCTTCTCGAGTTTTATAGTTATATAATGTTGCGTTTAACAATATTTGATATTGCGTGCTCAGGGCATGTTGGTGAATTAGCATAACTCTCCTTTTTAAAGTTACAATAGAAAGATACAAGCCTAAGGAAACAACTTTACAGATGTGGCTACAGATATGTACAAAATCTCAATATTTTATTTTTAAAAAATTTATTTTTTTATTTAGAGATGGAGTCTCGTTATGTTGCCCAGGCTAGTCTCAAACTCCTGACCTCAAGCGACCCTCCCACCTCAGCCTCCCAAAGTGCTGGGATTACAAGTGTGAGCCACTATGCCAGGCCAAAATCTCAATATTTTAAAAAAAGAATTGTTTAGTTTAAAAAGAATTGATTATAAACCTACCTTAGGTTTAGATTCACTATGACTATAGATCGATACTATACATATCATTTTCATAGTTCACTGGGAATCATACTCAAAAACTGTTAGAAATGATAAAGTTAACTTACCCTTTCTATGGTAGTTTCCTTGCGTGAGTCATGCGTGGTTTACATTAGTAACACACATGTATTTTGCATATATTAACTCAGAGTACAATGACCACCTTATAAAATGGTATTTGCCATTTTGGCAGAAAATATGGAAGAACATTTTTGCTTCCTTTGTAAAGATTCAGTGTCTTTGACTGTTGCGTGTATGTTTGCCTCCTGTAGAATTGTTTGGATATTATCCTGTAACTGGACCGAGGGGTTGAAACCTAGTGTTCTGCTTCCTGTAGCTCAGGTGGAGTTGTACAATCCTGGAATGCCAGCTGCAGGCAGCTTAAGAAGGATGTACAATATGATATTTGAGGTGGAAACTGAGTATAAATAATCATGATGATGGTGGAAGACCAAGATTATGGCATAAGCTTTTGGGGACCCATTTGTTCACTGGGTGGGATTTGACCTGTACTGCATGGAGGAGTTCTGTGGTATCTTAAAAGTCCTCTGAACAGGCTTTTACTTTAAGGAGAAAACAATCCATGGCTCTGGAATTTGCTAGATTGGTGCCTGTTTAACAACCAGATAACATCATTGCTACCTTCTTGGAACCTTTATTCAGTAGTAACTAATAGGAGGTTTACCATATTTACCCCCACAGAGTATATTTCTGGATTATATAAACTGTCCTAGTCAAGCTTTCTGATAAACAAGTAATGATTTCTTTATTTTTCATTTTTTAAGATTATAGGTAGTATTTGTATGAACATGGGGGAGCATCTTGCTTTCAAGGCCATAAGGGGTCAGCTGCTGGAAGAATCTTCTCTTGCTTCCATTTAGATCATCAGCACCCATTTTTTGGTCTGATATCTTTCTTTTCCTTTCTTTCCTTTTTTTTCTTAAAGAAAAGTGAATGGAAAAGAAATTCATTTCTAAAAATAGCTCCCGGATGTTTTTGGAAATCTCTAAGTTTCCTTCTCTTTTTATTCACTCTGATTTGGAAAGTGGAAATAATGTGTATCACCATCTCTTGTTAGGTTCTACTTCATGAGTCCATAGGTCATGAATCATTACCATGTTCAAGGCCACGTGGTGAGCCTAAAGTGAACTTCTTGACTTCTAGTCTGGGTCCTTTTGCTAATATTGGCTGTCTTTCGAATACATTCAGTATGATGAATCTGATGGAATAAAAGCAAAGTTAAATTCTACTGAGTTCAGTTATCTCCACTTTAATAAAGTGAAGAAATATTTATGGAGATTCTTGGCCTTGTGTGTGCTGGGATGGTCTATGGAGACCAAGTTTGTCTTCATGTGAAATGAAGACAATAATGCTGCAAGGCATCTCAGAATTAATTCAATTTCTTAGGTGGTGATCACTTCCGAGAAAAAGAGAGAGGGTTCCCTGCTCTCTTGAGCCTGGGGTGGACTTTGTCTTTGCCCATCTGTCTTTTGGGGCGAGGGGTTCTAGTGCTTTTACAGTAGCACTGGGCAACATAAGGGGGGCAGGAGAACAGTGCTGGATATGAGTAAGTGCTGGATATGTTTGGAATAAATGGGAACATTAGTCAATTTGACTGACCCAGAGTTGTCATGTAAGGGAGGTAAGACTGGGGCAAGACTGTGTAGCTCAGAGTCTCACCGCTCTGGGGTTGTAAGAGCTGGAACCCTCTTGTTCAGACTCCCCTTTTCCCACTCGACAGCCTCAGCCAAGGAGTATGTGCCCCTGTTAGTTAGAAGGACAGGTATTTGGGTGGGGTCTTCTCACTCCCATCCGGTGCTCTTTCTAGTATGCCTCCCAACTGCTCAATCCACCCATTTTTCAGTACCCTGCCTCTGTTTGTTCATTCATTCATTTCTTCATCCATTCACTCAACAACTGTTTGTTGCACAACTTCTCAGTCTAAGGCACTCTTCCATGGTTCAGGACTCCAGTGGTGAGTAACATCAGACAGGACCCTGCTGTTGTGGGGCTCACCCTGTGTTCGTGTCCTTCTCCATGAGGCCTCACCATGTTGTTCCTGCCTGCGGGTTTCTCCCTGTGGTTGTGGCAGACACTTCTGAGTGCTCCAGGTATTTGTGTGGGCGTTTTCATTTAAAGCCCATGATGACTGCACGAGGTATAGGCAGTCACATGGTGAAACTGAGGTCAAGGGAGGCTGACTTAGTGGCCTCACTTCCCATAGCCCATGAGGGACAGTGTCTGTTCAACTCCAGAGTTAAGCCCTGGTGCCCCCCTGCCTGTACTTGATTATCCCTTGGCTGAGTAACTGTGTGCCCCTTGCACCTTGTTATATCCACTGGTTGTTATTATGATTATTATTTTTTGAGTTGGAGTCTCACTTTGTTGCCCAGACTGGAGTGCAGTGGCACAATCACGACTCACTGCAGTCTCACCCTCCTGTGTAGCTGGGACTACAGGCGCATGCCACCATGCTTGGCTAATTTTTTTATTTATTGTAGAGATGAAGTCTCACCATGTTGCCCGGGCTGGTCTTGAACTCCTGGGGTCAGGCAGTCCTCTTGCCTCAGCCTCCCAAAGTGCTGGGATTACAAGCCTGAGCCATCACTCACTGGTTGTTTTTGTCTTGCATTCATTGTTGTTTGATATTTAATCCTTCCTGTGGTACAATGGCCCCTCAAAGACGTTCACATTCTAGTCCCTGAAACCTGTTAATAAGTTATTTTCCATGGCAAAGGAAACTTTGCAGATATGATTAAGTTAAGGATCTTGAGATAGGGAGATGATTCTGGATTATCTAGATGGGTCCAATGTCATCACAAGGGTCTTTATTGTGGGGAGGCGGGAGGGTGAAATCAGAGTTAGAGATGGAGATGTGACAACGGAAGCAGAAGTTGGAGTCATGTGGCCATGAGCCAAGGAATGCAGGCGGACTCTAGAAGCTGGAAAAAGCAAGGAAATGGACTCTTCCCTAGAGCCTGCAAATGGAACGCAGCCCTGCTGACACCTTGATTTTTGCTGAGTGAAACTGATTTTGGACTTCTGACCTCCAGAACTGTAAGATAATAAATTTGTGTTGTTTTAGGCCACTCAGTTTGTGGCAATTTGGCATCAGTAAGACACTAACACATCCCTGTGTATTGCTTTCCCAGTGAGAATGGAAGCGTCTGGTCAGCTGGGTGTCTTTGATAACAACCACAACAGCTACCATTTATTACCTGCTTAGGCAGGTACTGTGCTAAGCATTTTACATTCTTTTCTCTCTCTAGCGCCTCACAGTATCCCTCGTGGGTACTTGTTTCTTGTGGATCAAGCGTGGAGTCTCACATTGGGATTCACATAAGGTGTGACACACCAAATTATATTGGACGAGGTAGCCAAACATGGTGGGTGGGGAGCAGGTTTGATTTCTGAGGCCAGTTGGAAACTGTGAGAGGTTTTCTTCGGTGGCAAGGGCCTAAGCTCAAGGGCACTAGGGACAGAAAAGGCAGGGATTACGTCAGAGAATTTATGAGGGAAATGAAGTGCAGAGGATTTAACTCATGTTTGCTCTAAGGCCGTAAATCAGGAGGGGCTCAGAGGAGTCTTGCTCACACCTGAGGGGAAGCTGAGACTCACTGGGGCCAACCTTAAGGCCTTCTGTTAGCCCCACTCCGAAGCCTTCATTGTTGTTGTTGTTTTGTGTGTTTAATAACTTGGTTACATACAGAAGCATGTTGAGTCATTCAAGTTGCCATATTGCTGGTGGGCTGTGTCCTATAAAAGGTGCCTTTAGGTAGAAAGTGTGGCTTTAGGTCAGAGTTCCTCAACCTGGCACTATTGGTAGGTGGGGTGGAGTAATTCCTTGTATAGGGGCTGTCTTATGTAGCACAGGATGTTTAGCAGCATCCCTGACCTCTACCCACTAGATCTAGTTACTAGTAGCAAACTCCCCTCCCCCTTCCTAATTCTGACAATCAAAAACATCTACAGACATTGCCAAATGTCCCCTCGGGGGCAGTATCCCTGTGGTTGAGAACTGCTGAGCTACCTCTGTCTACTTGGTTACAGTGATTCATATTCAGCAGCTGATTTTGTTTCAAGCAGATTGTCCATTCCTGAGATCCTATGCAACAGACGCCTGATTTCTGTGTTTCCGTGAAGAACAGGTGTTAAACATATTTATATGAAAAACCCTGAACTGGTATATGAAACTGGGAACGTATATTAGTATGTGTGTATTCTTCAGTTTCTAGACTACTCTCAGTTGATAGGTACTTACTGTCAAGAGTATACATATATGCAGCGGAACAGAAGAAAACAAATCTGTTTATGCTTGAGTGTTCTGCAGCTACTAGAGAGCTGGTCTGCCTTTCTGAGTGTGTGTGTGCACGTGTGTTTGTGTGTCTGTCTGTGGGGGAGCCATTCGATGCCCTGAGTCATTTGATTTCCCCTTCTTTGCACGAAAGAGGGGTGAGAGGAGTGCTTCTGCCTTTGCTCAGAAAGTCTAGAAATACAGAGCAAGGACATTGGGAAAGGCCACTTATGGAGCTGTGGGATCTCTAGCATTTTCCATCTGGAGGATTCTCTTTTTTTCAAAGCAGAAGGGGCTGAGGGAGAGAGTGGAAAGGAGGGAGGATGTTGATGTTCAGAATGAGGAGGGGGAACTGGCTGTACCAACCCCCAGGTGACCAGCCCTGCAGTGTCAGTGGGTAGATCTGAGACAGGTGGGAGGTACCCAAGCAGCTCTATGTGCAGCCTTGGGGCCACCAGGAGAGAGCCCCTACCAACATGGCTGTGACATTTCCAGGCCACCCAGAGGTTGTTCAGGAAACCACATAGCCACTGCCGGAACTTCACTCTCTCTGCCACTTAGAACTCTGTCCCATGGACAGGTGCTTGCTTCCACTGTGGGGGAGGCCTTGGAGTGTAGGGTCTACTGGATTTGTCTTGAAAAGTATCCTCATTAAAAAACTCAGATATTATTTGCATACTATCACATTTATCATTTTAAAGTGTACAATTTAGTGGGTAAATTTAGTGTATTCAGAGTTGAGTGACCATCATCACTATCTAATTTACAACACTCCCAAAAGAAACCCCACATCTGTTTGCAGTCACTCCCCATCCCCCCCGGCCCATGGCAGCCACAGTCTGCTTTCTATCTCTGCAGATTTGCCAATTCTGGACATTTCACAGGGACCTTCCTGTATATTTCTTTGCAACTTCTTATGACTCTATAATTATTTCAAAATAAAACATAAAAAAAGAGGAAATTGAAAATGAAGAATCCAAGCAGAGATCCAGTTATTTATTGTTTAAAAAGAAGTGTAAATCATCTCCTTTTCTTTAACTCTTTTAGATTTTATTCTGCTTTGTCTATACAGTACTAAGCATATAGTAGGTCCTCAATAAATGTTTGTTGAACGTAATTATGCACATACAGACAGGTTTTATTTATTTATAATGATTATTTTGTACTTCTGTATTTCACTGAGTTTTTCTTATATACAGTATTCTGGAGTTCTCTTTTTTTTTTTTTTTTTTGAGTTGGAGTCTCACTCTGTCGCCCAGACTGGAGTGCAGTGGCCGTTCCCGGCCACTGCAGCCTCGACCTGCTGGGCTCCGGCGATCCTTCCGCCTCAGCCTTCCAAGTGGCTGGAACGACAGGCGCAAGCTACCACGCCCGGCTAATTTTTTGATTTATTGTAGAGATGAGGTCTTGCTTGCCCAGGCAGGTCTCGAACCCGCGGGCTCAGGCAATCCACTCACCTCAGCCTCCCAAAGGCATGGGATTACAGACTGAGCCACCGAGCCCGGCTCTGGAGTTCTTAAGAGGAGTCTCTCTTTGCAAGCTGTCAGAGCCCCCATTTTGTTGGGGTGCCTACTGCTCGTCTTGACTTTGGGGAAGTGACTGCCTGCAGTTCCTGGTGAGGTCCTGATTGCTCTAAGCCAGTGGGTCTCAACTGAGGGGGATTCCCCCTCACCTCTGGCATTTGGCAGCATTTGGAGACATTTTTGGTTGTTACAACTGAGGGTAGTATCTACTGGTATCTAGTGGATAGAGGTCAAGGACTGCTAAATGTCCTACAATGCACGTGACAGTCTGCACCATATCTAGGAATCCAGCCCCAAATATCAATAGTGCCTGAGATTGCTCTAAGCCAATAATATAACATCTAGGCCTGCAAGTGGCTGAAACAGGAGCACATGACCCAGACCTGTCCAGTGAGCTGTCAGGGGAGGCATGAGACAGACATGGCTGGGGAGAAGGCTCCTTGTCTCCATAGACCTACATGGAAGGAACTCCTGCTAATTGTTGCTCTGTCTCCATGAAAACCTGGAGCTGGGCAACCAGGTTGCTGCCCTGGCAAACCAGGAGGGACTGGCTGAGGAGCTGAGGATAGCAGCATGGAAGGATTGTGACCTTGATAAGATGGGTGGATGGATGAATGAAGTTTCTGGAGCTGTCTGTCCTCAGTAACTTCTTGTGTGAAATGGGAGGTAACAGCATCTCTTAACTTTTGAAGCCAGGCAAGTTGGAGGTTCTGTTATTTGCAGCCAGCTAAGGCCTTCTCCCCTTGTGCATTTTCTATCCCTGGTCACTCTGCAGTTTTCATCATTGGCATAAGCTTGGAGGCATAGGCTGCCACTGAGCGGCTGAGATAATCCTCTATTTTCCACCATTTGGATTGCCCCCTGATATGTATGATTATACAAGTACTACAGTTATAATGCTGCTATAGTTGCTTTTTTTCACGTCTGCCTTAGTAGATAGTTCTAGGCATGGGATGAATGCAACGGAATGTTTTTGTTTGTTTTAATAATATTTTGGAATGTTTTAGAGTTACCGAAAAAATTGCAAAGATTGGATAGTTCCCCTGTTGTTAACATTTCATGTCACCATAGCATATTTGTCAAAACCAAGAAACCAGCCTTGATACATTACTGTTAGCCAAACTCTGGATGTTTGAATTTCACCGATTTTTCCACTAATGTCGTTTTTCTGTTTCAGCGGTCTTTAGAACGATTAAATTGTTGATATTTGTATGGCTCAACCTAATATTGGTAAGCTTGTCCTACCTCTTTGTTTTGTGGGTATTCTTTTGTACAGTTGACAACCGTGGTAGACTTGCTCCAAGGCTTCACAGCAGGGTGCAGGGATTCTAAAGGATTTGGGGATCATGGACTCTGGGAAAGCTGACACAAGGTAGGGATTCTTTGTTCAGAAAAAGCATCAGCACACAAGAGGAGTCTAGATTTCTGGAAGCTCAGATGTGGCTCTCAGGATAATGGAAGTTTTGTTTGAAATGAGCAGACACCCCCAATGATGCCTGCCACACACTCTGTAAGTCTCATTGAATGAATGAATGCATGCTCAACTCACATCTTCACCACTATCCTAGGTATGCTGTAAGGGATTCATTCAACAGCGATTCATGGAGGACCTTCCATGCTTTCTCTCACTCTTCCCTGGTCTCACCTTCAACTGTGGTGTGCAGCCACTAGATACAATCCCCAAGGACTAGATAGGTTTGACATGAATAGGGGAGCTATGGAGAAGCCTCAAAAACGTGAAGCTAAGTGAAAGAAACTGATGCGAAGACTACCTAATTGTATGATTTGATTTCTACAGAGTGTCCAGAAAAGACAAATTCATAGAGATAGGAATGGATTAGTGATTGCCTGGGACTGGAGATGAGAAGGGTGGTGACTGCAGAGGGCACAAGGGATCTTACTGGGATGATAGAAATGTACTTAAACCGGATTGTGTGTTGCACAACTCCATAAATTTACTAAAAATCATTGAATGGGAGAGTTTTATGATATGCAGATTATACCTCAATACAGTTGTTTACAAGCAATTTCTAAAGTGAACCTGTTTTTTAATTCAGGTGGTTATCTTGATTTGGTAGAGACCAGACTATATAGCTAAGACTTGGCAGCCTCTAACCATGCAAAAGACTTTTTTGGGCTTCTTGAAATGTCCATACAGTTGCCAGGGAAACTTGCCAAGAAGCCAGCCACATGTTGACATTGCCCAGGCCTCTTGCCTACTGGAAGGGGAGAATACCACCATGTAACAACCTGGAAATCATTACTAGGTTAAAAACATAGTTGATTTTTACTAAGGCAATTAACTTTTTCATTCAGAGGCATTTATTTTGCAGGATGACCATTGTTTGTGTTAGTAAAATCAAAGTGGTATCTGGTTACCTGGAAGTATTTGGAGTCAACTGAATTTTGTGGATAAAGAACCAATTGATACTTGGGCCTTTAACTACCATCATTCTTTTCTTTCACACATTTATTTCAATGTTTAATATTACAAGTGTTTGGGGATCTTTATTTAGAAGTTTGGTGATGTTTTTGTGACCAGATATATGTAGTAGGAACATAACTCTTGTTTATATCAATTAGCCTATGGTAAAATTGGATTCCTTATGCATCATTTCACTTAAAGTTGTCATTTCCAGGACCTTTTGGTGATGTTAAGTGAGGACTTACTGTACCATTAACTGCAGGGACCACCTAAGTGTGGGTAGCCCTGATTTCAGACATGGACAGCCTTGAGTCTGACTTCTGGCACTGCCATTTGCTGTGTCCCCTGAAGCAGGTACATTTGGAATCTCCAAGCCTCAGTTTTCTATCATATGGGGACAAAGTATTTGCCTTGGAGGTTATTCTGAAGACTTGATAAGATTAGGTAAAGCGCTTAGGTCAGTGTCTGGTGCAGAACAGGTACTCCCAGTTGCTTGGTCTTCTGGTCCTATTAAATAGTCCCTTGACTTTGGGATTCCTCAGCATCTTTACTTTCCTGCCTCTCAAAATTCCCTCCCTCAATTATGTTACTTCTGCTTCTGCACTGCCTCATTCTTTCCCTTGTAGGTGGGTAGCACTGGAGGCTCACCAGTGTAAACACAAGTGCTAAGAATTTATGATAACTGTTTTTCTTCTCTGCTTACAACTGTTCTTTGCATTCTCTTGGTTTTGTGGCTGGGGAAGTGAAGTTGTTGGAAATGAAACGTTACTAAAGAGAGACAATAGATTAGAGCATAGCCATTGAGATTTTTCTGTCTAGGACCATATAATAAATAGCTCAGACTTTGCAGGCCACAGGATTCTGTCGCAGCTGTGCAACTCTGCCGTTATAGCACAGAAACAACCGTAGACCATATGTAAATGAATGGGCTGCGTTCCAATAAAACTTTATTTACAAAGACAGGAGGCAGGCTAGATTTGGCCCACTGGCAGTTTTCCACCCCATGATCGATGTCAGACTTGCTTATTTACCATATTAATATAGTCATGCACAGAAATGACAGCACATACGATGGTGGTCCCATATTTTTATTGTACCTTTTCTATGTTTAATACACAAATACCATTGTGTTACACTTGCCTATAGCATTCGGTACAGTCACATGCTGTACAGATTTGTGGCCCAGGAGCAATAGACTGGACCACATAGCCTAGGTGTGTAATAAGCTGTACCATCTAGGTTTTTATAAATATACAATGATGTTTACACAATGACAAAATCACCTAACGATGCATTTCTCAGAAAGTATTCCCACCGTTAAGTGGTGCGTGACTGTACAACCAATGCTTTTGTGTCATAAACTTTCATTATTGTTGCATTAGTTTGTCCACATATCTGAAAATACCCTGAATACACACAGAATTACTGATTTCTAGGTGTGGATGTCATGGTGTTCTGGAATTTGGAATTTGTAGCTCAGTGACATTAGAGACTTAAAAAAAGTTCACATTATATGATCAGACCTTGTTCCATAGCTAACAGTCACTTAATACTGGGCAGATATTAAGGGTAAGATACGTTGCTTCAGGGTTGTGATCTCCAACCACATCTGAGTACCCTTGCACAGTACCTCCAAGGCAGTTGTCACATGTATCATCAGCTTTTGGTTGTATGTTTAAATGCACAGATGGCATTGCTTTAGGGATAAACTGAAATTTTCCCTCTTCACTGTGCTGTTTGGATCTTGAAAGGAAATTCTCAGAGTGCAGAGTCAAGGGTGGCACGTGTGACTTGTCTATACTGATGCCTCAGAAAGTCCTGGTTCTTGTGGGGCTCGTGTGCCAGTGGTGGGAGATGGAAAGTGGGTGAAATGGGCTAGAGAGAGGCAGACAGTGAATCCATGTCAGCATAGCTGTATTCCTAAGCTTAGCCTGTGCCCAAAGAGGTAAAATGTTTTTCCACCCCTTGGTATACTGATGCCATTGAAATACTGGTGGTTCTCAGCCAGGGCTCATTTAGCCCCCAATTGTCCCAGCCTGGGGAGGCAAGGTATATGCTCCTGGCATCTAGCAGGTGGAGGCCGGGGCGCCCCCCATGCTGCATGCATAGCCCCCCCACCACAGGGAGTGAGCCACCTGTGGGTCAGCCAGTGCTGAGGCTCCAACTGCTCTAGGGTTCCAGCAGTGAACCAGTCTCGGATGGTCCTTGCCCACGTGGGGCTTCCATTTCAGTGCTGGCTAATAGCAATAACTGAGAATGGCACCATGTTACAGGGCAGAAACTGGCAGAGTGAAGTTGATGGGAGTGTGGGGCAGGACTTGGGTGACTGTTTTGTGGAGGGTGGCAGGAGAGGCCTCCTCCTCCAAGGTGGCCATTGGACTCATGGCTGTGGGAGATGAGAAGGGAGCCTGAGGTGTCTGGGAACAGAGAGAGGCTTTCTGGGAGAAGGAACTGCAGGTGCTGAGGTGAGAGCGCTGGGGGCGGCAGGAGGGTGGTGGGATGGGGCAGCTCTTAAAGCGTTTTGTGGTTGTTGCAGTAACTCTGGTGACTATGAGTGAGTAGGGGAGCCATTCTATTGGGAAGACTTCATATTTTACTGTGGTCTCTCTGCCAGTTGTGGGGGACTAGCGGGGAACTGAAATAAAAGAACAGGTTGGCCAGGAGGAGGTAGTGGAGTGCTCCCACTTGGTGTGGCTTCTTGAGGACCTGGACCCTGTGATTTGGTCCCCTGTCTGCTTCACCCCTGCTCTTGAGGTCCTCTTGCAGAATCCTTGCCAGCCTGGAGAGTAAAGGGTTCTGCCAAAGTGGGTATTAATTAAGGCTGTCTTGCTTGGACCAGCAGAGGAGCTGAGCTTTTCCTGGACCATTTCTCAGCTTTGCTGCGGGGATCGTAAGGAATTATCTGGAACAAGAATTGCCATGCAGCTTGTGCACTGTGTTGTTTGAGCAGTTAGGCTGTATACTAAAAGACAGTGCCCTTAGAGAAGACTTGCTTGTGCTTTTTGAATACCTGTGTGGTGTTATAAGCTCTTGTGTTTAGAAACTGTTTTTTAAAAATTATTATTTTTTCAAAAAGTGGTGACCAGTTGTTTTTTAATGGCCGGGGTGGTTTGGAATCTAAATCATGTCCATGGCCAACTCTACAGAGCTTTTCAGTTTTTTTCCTCCCAAGAGAACATTGTGAATTTTTTTTAGAAGCACTGTGGTGCTGTTTTGTTTGCTGTAGATATATTGATTCAAAAGACATCCCAGGGAACCCAAGATTGTCATCTTGTTAATCTTAGTATTAAAAGCTAGGGCACCAGAAGCCAACCCTCCCTCTCCAACCCATATCATAAGCCTCCAAAATGTCACCATGTGCATGGCATATTGACAAAAATGTCAAGGATCACCAAGAATAGCTTCTTGCATTCACGTGTAGTTACAAGCAAAGGACAGAGTAGCTTTTGCATTTTAAGTGCCACTGCAGTGGCCAGAGCCAACAATTCCTGTTTGAACAACTCCCAGCGCTCGACTTTACCTTGGGCTTTAGATGTACTTACTTTCAATATATAAATAAGAGCACATGTACTTATTATGATTAAAATTGGTAATAGAGGTAATTCTTTTTGTTATGCCACTTGTTACCCAGCTCCTTTTAAAATTTAGATGATGCTAACATTTTACACAAACGTGATTTTGACAAAATACTGATTTTTCCTGAGTCGTTGTCAGTGTCTCAGCTCTAAACCTAGTGCCAGCCTCAGTAAATATTTGATGGAATCCAAAGTCTGCGTTTCCTTCAGATGGGTAAATTTTCTCTTATTATGTAAAGTAGAGAAACATATCACTTTCTTTCCACCTATTTAGGAGTGACTAGTAACCTGTCTCTCATCGTTCAGAGTGGTCATCTCTTTTCTGCACAGAGAAAATAACACCTTAGCATTTCACTTTGGGCATAAATGCTACTTTTGTCTCATTTTTGGAGTATGAAACCATGTGGATTGCTTTCAACCAGGTGCTGGGAAGCTGGAACTAAGCTGTTTCTTTCAGCTCTGTGACTTGCACGGTGAATTTGTAGAAGAATGTCCTACCCATGGATAGTTCACAGGCAGGTTGAATTCCTCAGGAACTCTTCAGTTCAGTGCCAATGGTGAGATCTTCAGTGATAATGGAACAGAAAACAAACAAGCACGACTCTGACTCTGCATCTTATCTCTTTTCCAAGGTCTTTTTTTTTTTTTTTTTGAGTCGACATCTCACTCTGTCACCCAGGCTGGAGTGCAGTGGCATGATCACGGCTCACTGTAGCCTCAACCTCTTGGGTCCAGGCGATCCTTCTGCCTCAGCCTCCCAAGTAGCTGGGACTATAGGCATGTGCCACCATGCTTGGCTAATTTTTTGATTTTTTTTTTGTAGAGACAGGGTCTTGCTATGTTGCCTAGAATGGTCTCAAACTCCTGGGGTCAAGCAGTCCTCTCGCCTTGGCCTCCCAAAGTGCTGGGATTACAGACGTGAACCACTGCGCCTGACCCTGGGTCTTTTTTATGTCTCACTGGTGTTGGGTTGCTTTGCCTCTCCACTAGGAGTTAAAGAAAGTGTCTTGGCATATTCCAAACTACTAAAATAAATGAAGATCAGGAAATTTTCCATGAAGCAAACCAATGACATAATGGTACCTCAAGCACAGGGGTTTACTGGAATTGTTTTGTGAAGCGGTTGGCCAGTAATGTTTGCAAAGCTGGGAGGTGTAAGAAGTGGTTGGGTTGTTTTTTCTCACCGAATAGACAGCCCTACATTAAAGTTATAGTTCTTGTATTAATTAATGGGTTTTGAAGAAACTGATGTTCTTAAGTTCTTTTTTCCTCCCATGACTTGCTGTGAAAGTAAAGCTGAGACAGAAGTGTGACTGTTAGGCCACCATCTTGTTACTAAATAGGTTTTACGCTTACTGGAAAGATGGACTCACAGTAAGAACCCTCCAGAAGCAAGAAAAAGATGGTGCTGGAAAAAGATATCAGTTGTAGCCCAGTTTGTTTATACAAGAGCAAAGGAATACTATGTTACAGTGGTCTTCATAGTAGCAATTCCAGTGGAATTGTTTAATAAGACCATGTTTCACCATCTCCTATTACTGTTACACCTGATTTCTGAAATACCTGTAAGAACTCTTTACGACGAACAGAATTGGAACATCATAGGCTTGAAGCCACAGCCATCATTTCTATCTTGAGACTGGCTTTGCCCTTCAGGTTTCCTGCAGGAATCGAAGTGCTGGCCCATCAGCAGGCACGCAGCGGGGGTCCTTCCTGCAGAATGACATCTCTAACCACAGGTGGTAGGCCAGCTCTAAGTTAGAGCATTCTTCCTTTTGTTGAGCTGGCCATGGCTGCAAGTGAAGTTTTACCTAGTCATTTGGTCCTTGTTAGTTCTTCCAAGAATCTAGTAATATTTACCCTTATGAGCATGCACTGGGCTGCTGTCTTTCGGTGCATCTCTCCTGTTCTTTTGAAGTGTTCATCTGTGTAGACTAAATGGTCTCTAGGCCCTTCTGTCATTCTGGGGGCATGATTTGGAATCTACTCATTGTTTCTGATTTTGTTGCTCTTGACTGCTTTGGAGCTATGATTTTGCCACTACCTTTATTTTCTAAATGTTGCACATCTACCTATGTTGTTTTAAAATGCCTAATTTTTTTTTTCAGGGAGAGGGAGGGAGCAGCAGTGTCCTACTCTTTATTCATGATGAGTGTAGCATCAGATAAAACCCTAAGTGCTTCATTTTTATATTAATTGAAGGTTGTATGTATGCAACTACATTGCCCTAACCTGGTGCTTTTCAATCCTAGCTGCATGTAAGATTAACCTAGAAGCTATATATTTGTATATATTCATACTTGTGCGTGCGCGCACACACACACACACACACACACACACACACACATACACACATTGCCCCACCCTAGGAGATTCTGATCAGTAGGGCCCAGGAAGCCCCCCGATACTCATCTTTTCCCCATTTAAAAAAATTGGGGTAAAATTAACAACATAAAATTAATTACTAACCACTTTAACGTGTACAATTCGGTGACATTTAGTATATTCACAGTATTGTGCAACCATTACCTTTATCTAGTTCCAAGACATTTTCATCACCCCAGAAGAAAACTCTGTGCTCATTAAACAGTCACTCCCCATTCCTCCCTGTCCTCAGCCTCAGGCAATCACCAATCTACTTTGTCTTTGTGGATTTGCCTATTCATGTGGGAAATCTCAGGAGCAAGACCAACCTCAAGATAGAAATGATGCCTGCGACTTCAAGCCTAGGATGTTCCAGTTCTGATCTTTGTAGAGAGTTCTTATAGGTATTTCAGAAATCAGGTGTTAATAGTATTTATTGGTGAGATGTTTTATTAAACATTTTATATAAATATAATCACAGAATATGTGCCCTTTTGTGTCTGGCTTCTTCCACTTAGCACAATGTTTCCATGATTTGTCTATGTTGTAGCATGTGTCCAATACTTCATTCCTTTTTATGGGTAGTATTCTGTTGTATGGATAGACCACATTTACACTTTGTTTGTCCATTCATTTGTTGATGGACATTTGGGTTGTTTTTACCTTTTGGCGGTTGGCAGTAGTGCTACTATGAACATACGTGTACAAGTATTTGAGTTCCTGCTTTCAATTTTTTGGAGTATATGCCTAGGTGTGGGATTGCTGGGTCATATGTTTAACTTGCTGAGGAACTGCACTGTTTTACATTACCCTTGACAATGTAGGAGGGTTCCAGCTTTTCCACATCCTCACCAACACTTGTTATTTTGCATTTTGGGGGGTTTGTTTGCTCTTTTTTCTTAATGGCTAACCTAGTGGGTGTGAAGTGACATCTCATTGTGGTTTTGATGTACATTTCCCAGTGATTAATGATGTTGGAAATCTGTTCATGTGCTTGTTGGCCATTTGTATATCTTTGTAGAAGTGTCTATTCAAGTCTCTTGCCCGTTTTAAACTTGGATTGCCTTTGTGGTTTCGAGTTTTAGGAGTTCTTTATATATGCAGATTAGAATATATAAATACATAGGCTGTGGTGGCCATGAGCGTGCCACTGCACTCTAGCCTGGGTGACAAGAGTGAGACTCCAACACACACACACACACACACACACACACACACACACACACACACACAATATATATATATATATATATATATATATATATATATATATATAACTAAACCTTGACTAGGTCCTTATCAAATAAATGATATTCAACTGGTGTCCTTTTTTTGAAAAGTGCTTCCCGTGGGTTCCATTAGCCACCAGGCTCCAGAACTGCTGATTTGGGCCAGTGATTTATTCCTTGGGGGCTTCTTACAAAACTCCTGGGAAGATTTCTTTAAAAAGCAAAAACATAGCCCTTGTCCCTCAAGCCACCCAGGCGATTCTGATAACATCCCACCCCCCAAGGGAACAACTATAAAACTACATGGCAAAGCAATGATATAACTAAGGTGACGATGACCTAACAGATGACCTCAGGACAGAGTCCAGTGGTTCCATAATGAGCCGACATCAGCTCCCTGCATCCTTTTCCCCAGAATATCTGGGCAGAGCATTTGTTAACTGTGCAGTAGGCTGTCTTTCGTTACAATCGCTCGTGTTACAAGATGGCCCACCCCACTGAAGTACCATTAAGACTTGTCATGTCAGACCTCTCAGGAGGTGATACTTTGTCCCCCTAGAGCACCTCAGCATTCCTATATAAGCCTTTGAGCTGTGCAGTTATTACTTCTTTTTGGGTTTCTTCTGACGGGAAGAGCATTATTGGTATTTGCTTGAACTGACGTTTTGATCATGCTAATGTGGAATCTTGAGGTTTTCCACTCTGAAGAGTAATACTTTCAGTCTACTTTGCCCCTACCTCAAGTACCCTTAGTTCCAAAGGGTGGCCGAGGGTTGGGCTCAAAACTGAGAAGGTGGGATTGTTCCAGGGCTGTGGGTAGAACTTTCTAATGAAAGAAGTTGTCATCTGATAGGAAGCTGGGCATGAGGGCAGGAGAGATGGGGTCCCCAGGGTTTTCTGCTTCACAGAAATCTCTTAAGAGAAAACCCTAACCACTGATGTGGCATCCGCTTTCTTACAGCATGTTTTGACCCCCTAGTGGATTCCTTCTTGCTCATGGCTCCATAGGGGCTAGAGAGCTTGCCACATTCCATTAGAGTGGTCCTTCCTTCCTGCCATCTGTTCTAGTTCACCACCTGGATTCCCCTTCCTCCTGCCTGATCTAAAATGATTTACTGCCATCAGACTTTGGGAACAACATAGGGATCAGATATTGATGTGTGGGAAAAGAGAAGAAAAAGATCACCTCAAAGCAGTTCAGTTCCATAGAAGTGCATGGGGTTTATTAAATTCCATGCTAGGGTAAAAGGTATTTTTTTTTTAGGATGAAACATATTTGTTTGCTGTACATTTTCTATAGGATCATTTTATGTACATCATATTCAGTGTTATAGAGAAGGCAAAGGAAAATCTGTTTCAAATAATCTTTTGGTCAGCTATACATCTCATGCGTTAACCCTGCTTTCTATACTACTTTTAAACATTGATTGCTATTTCAAAACCATCTCTGGAAAAGGAGAGACTGGCTCTGGTGTACTTGTTGCTTTTACAGTTTACTGCATACAAAAGTGTATCATGGCGAAACTTACTTAGTTTGTGTCTTTGGCTGGCTCTCCCCACCCACCCCCCTGCCAGACTGTATGCTGCCTGGGTGGCTGCCCTTGGCTGTCCTGCTTCTTAGAGCTTTTCCTGCACTTGGCAAATGGCATTGCCTAGTCTCTCACTGCTGCATGGATGATAATTATGTGATTACAGTTCTGAAGATACTTTAAATACTGAAGGTGGAATTCTTAGTTTGAAAAACAAATGCTGTTTTAGATAATTGATCATGTGCTCTTCATACATGTTTCCTGTGCATAATATAGGAAAAAAGTGTTTTTTCTTCTGCATTCACATTCAACACAGAATAATTACTTCGCCCCTGGTCACCAAAATGTGTGGAGGTTCTCCCTTACACACCAAGCAATTCTCCATTGGATGCCATCTGGGTGGCTTATGTAATTCAATTTAATTCTGACACTGTCTACCTGTGGTTAGAGTCAGATCCTACAGGCTAAGGGCTGAGTCCCACAGGACTGCCCCCACTTCAGATCCCAAATCACAAGTAGTAGATTGTCACCCCCTACTTACAACCGACCAGCTATAAATCAAGGTTCTCATGGCCCCCTTCTTGGTTTTGATTAATTTCCTAGGATTGCTTACAAAACTCAGGGAAACACATTAATGGGTTATTAATACAAAATATGATAAAAGATACAGATGAATAGCCAAATGAAATGTGTAGGACAAGGTCTGGAAGAGTCCTGAAGGCAGGAGCTTCTGTTCCTATGGAGTTGGGGTGCACATTGTTCATTAACCTGGAAGCTGTCTGAACCCTGTATTTTGGAATTTTTATGGAGGTTTCATCATGTAGGCATGATTGATTATTAACTCAGTCTCCAGCCTTTCTTCGTCTCTCCAAGCTCCCAATCCTTGGTCTTTCTGACCCACCCCCCCATCTAGGAGCCCACCAAGAGTCACCTTATTATAGCCAAAGACTCTCCTATCACCCAGGAAATTCCAAGGGATTAGGAGCTCTGTGTCAGGAGTCCGGGTCAAAGACCAAATATCAGAACAAACGATACACCTAGCACCCCTATTGCTCAGGAAATTCCAAGGGTTTTAGGAACTCTGTGCCAGGTTCCGGGATGGAAACCAAATATATATTTATTTGTATACCACACTAGCACACTTCCTGACCCTGCTCACTTGGAATCTTCCTGCTCATTTAGACACCATACATGTGGGAGACAGATGAATATTTACCCGTGAGCTTCACTTACACAAGTGGTTCTCAACCCAGACTTCAAATTCGAATGATCTAAAATGCATTTAAGAAATATTGTTGCCCGTGCTCCACCACGGACCAGTTCAGTCCAAATCCAGATGTCCCTTGGCCAGGATGGAGAGCCACTAGATTTACTGGACTCCATCTTGTTCATAGCCAATTAACGTTTGTTGATAATTTCAACCCTTCATGAAGCTTGAGCAGGTAAGTTTGACCTTGGAAGCTGGTAACAAGATTTGTAAAGGGGAAAGAAAGGCGGAATAGCTATAAATGCCATTGTATCATTTCCACGGAGTAGGGGTGGGGAGTGAGGATGAGGATAAGGGTTTGGAGTTCTGCTGACCATAACATAATTTATATTTGTGTTGAGTAGCTTTCGCCTTCAGCTCCCTAGCTCTCTGTGTTTGTCTCTATCTTGGAGTGAATCTGTCGGGTAGTGGTGATTTGTTATGTATTTGCTCCCCGGGTGAGCTGAATTCCTTGAGGTTAACTCCTGGCACTGAACCTCTCACATAGCTTTCCTGCAGTGAATATTTAAACAAATGAATAGCACTTTGCAGTTTTCATAGCGCTTTTCCTAGGGTGGGGTCCCCAAGTTCTCTCATCCTTAGCCAAGATTACATGCCCGAGGCTTGTGAGCATCATTTATACCAAGCTCCATGCACGCCTCGCCTGGCAGGAACTCTCTGTACATACCATCTGTTTGCTCGGCTGTTCCCCAGGAAGAACTTTCCCACCTCTGTGCATTGGCATGGTCATTACAGACCACTGGGGCTGAGCCCACAATCAGATGGCCAGATGTCAGGGGTAACAGGGAGTGGTGGGGACTGTGGCGAGCTAGCAAAGCATTCCCTTCTATGCTGCACTTCCCACCAAAGAGATGGCCCTCGTCAGCTTCAGATAGTTTCTGTCTTTGGTGACTGTAATCCCCGTGTACCAGCTCTTCTGATTTCCAAGAGAGTTAGACATTCCAGATTTTGACTTGAAATCTCCTGAGTTTTAATATCGGCAGCCTGTGGAGGTCTTGGTGGAGCACCCCAGGGCCAGTGCAGCAAACCAAGCAGAACAGTTCTGCAGGAAGGTGGCCCCGGGCAGCCTTGGAGTCATGTGCTTCCAGCTCTTGCCACCTGGCTTGCCCCTCTCCAAGGCAGAGAGAAGCAGAACCTGGAAAAAATTCAGTGATGGCCCCACTTGTCCTTGGGGATCATGGGAAGAGGAGGCCACATAAGGTTCTGGGTGAACTCTTCCTTTTAAAGAATGGCTTCTTTTATTTCTGCACACACACCACAAGCCTGTCTGTCCCCCTAATGACAATTACAGCTGTGTTTGGGTGTCTTCTCTAGCCGGTTTTCTTTTTGTAAAAAAAGAACCAAAACGTGATCATAAAGCACATAATTTTGTAGCCACCCTTTCTTCCTGTCCATTGAGCAAAGCACTTGCAAGTTATTACAGTGTCTTATTAAGCATGCTTGAAGAGTTATCCCAGGTAGGCCGCACCAGGGCAGGAGTTTTGTTTTGTTTTTTGCTCCATCCATAGCGCCTGAGCACAGCGTCTCTCGGAGCAGGTATTCAGTGATTAACTATTGATGTTAGTACGGAGTAATTTGTTGGATCACATCCTTATCATTGGACATTCGACTTTTTCCTGCTATTGTAAATAGTACTGTGATGCACCTCTTTATACCTTAAGTTCCGAATGTATTTTGGATAATGATTATTGGTGGTGCTGTTGGCACTTGGGTCTGGATCATTCTTTCTGTGGGAACTGTCCTGTGCATTGGAGGATGTTGAGCAGCATCCCTGGCCTCTACCCACCAGATGTTGGGAGTGCTTCTCCTCTGCAGTTGTGACAACCAAAAGTATCTATAGGGATTGTCAAGTGTCCCCTGGGAGGCAAAATGGCCCCTAGTTGAGACTCACTGCACTAGTGTTATGAGTGGACTGTGAAGGGTGTCAATGTCTTTTAAGATTTTGGACCTTAAAATATATATGTCATTCAAGGAGAATATATTCCAAGCAACTATTGTTCACTGCCTCTGTCTATTCCTTTGTTTCACCCACTCTCCTTCCCTGAGGGCTCAGGCTCCTCCCCCTGCCCTTGACTCTCTGGAGCAGTGCTGTTTTTCTGTGTTCTTGGGCTGCCACGACAGAACACCGCAGGTTGGGGACTTCAACAACAGATATTTAGTTTTTCATGGTTCTAGAAGTCCTAGATCAAGCTCTGTCTTAGTTGGTTGTTTTTGGTGTGGGATCTCTTCCTGGCTTACAGATGATCACCTCACTGTGTGCTCAAAAGGTGGAGAGAGGGAGAGCTTGGGTGTCTTTGTCTCTTCTTATAAGCACACCAGCACTATTGGATTAGCCCCCCCCTTATGACCTTATTTAACCTTGATCACTTCTTCACAGGCCTATCTGTAAATACTTTGGGGGTTGGAGTTTCAACATATGAATTTTGAGGGGACACAATTTAGTCTGTAGCATTCCACCCAAACTCCTTTCCTTTTCACATCCAAAATACGTTCATTCCATCCCAACAGCCCCAGAAGTCCAAAGCCTCATCTAAATATCATCTAAATCAGATACGGGTGAGACTCGAAGTATGATTCATCCTGAGGTAAAATTTCTTTCCAGCTATGAACCTGTAAAACCAGACAAGCTATGTACTTCCCAAATACAATGGTGGGACAGGCGTAGGATAGACATTCCTGTTCCAAAACGGAGATGGGGGAGGGGGTTGGGGAGGTGGGTGGGGGCTTGGTGGAGAAAGAAGGAATGACAGGTTCCAGGCAAGTACGAAACTTAGCAAGGCAAATTCCATTAGATCTTAAGGCTCGAGATTAACCCTCTTTGGCTCAGTGCCCCACTTTCCAGGCCCACTGGGGTGGCAGCATCACTCTCATGGCTCTGTGGGGGTGTTTCCCCCTTCAGCTCTATGAGGCCTCTGCCCTCTGAAACTGAGGAGGAAACTGCCTTTTCCCCTGGCTCTGTGGTGAGAGTGGCAGCCCTGATGGTCTCTAAATCGCCTTCAGTCATTCTTGGAATTTCTTGAAGAATAGTGCATGTTCTCATCTGAATATCTCCATGGTCAAATCCTGTAGAATCCAAGAGATCCAGTGGCCACTTTCATTCTGTCCTGACTTCTCTGTCCCCTGCAGTTCAAATTGGCAGTCTTTCTCTGGTGTAATCCCATCTCCCTTCCTGGCTTCTGCTGAGATGGCTGATTAATATCATGGGTAACCTCTTCATGGAGTGATTGTCTAGCCACACCCTTGGTGTTTTCTCCAGAATAAGCTCCCTCATTTTTTTGCATCCTTCCATCTGTCCCTTTGTCCAGCCATCCAGCCCTTCCTTTTTACTTCCATCCATCCTTTATTCTATCCTTCCATCCCTCCTTCCCTCCACCCTTTCTCCCTCTGTCACTGCATTCCTCCATTCATCTGAGCACAGCACACCTCAGGGTGCTACCAAAACTGAAAGCAACACTTACAACAAGTAATCCCAGCAACCCCTTCGGGTCCCCTCCCACCCTGGAAGCTTTTTTGTCCTCTCAATAAATCCTGCTTTCAAAAAAAAGATCTGTGGTGTCTAGAGTCTAGTGGAGGCATCTGAAGACTCTTTCTCTTTTGTGGAAATTCAGAGCCTTGAAGAGTCTTGGGATCCAGGATTGCTTGGGCTTGTGGGGAGGCAGCCGCTCCAGGAAAAGGGCTGTAGATGCTTGGAGTGAGAAGATATCTTAAGTTAGGGTCATTTCTGAGTTTTGAGCACTGGGCTGGGTTTTGGAGGATGCAAAGACAAAAGACTTGTATCCTTACAGTCTCGTTCTCTGCATTTGGGTTGCTGGGCTGTATTGTCTGAAAGCCAGGCGGGCATGGCCCTTTGGCCTCCCTCAGTCTCTGGACCTGGAGATTATTCATTGCTGTCATGTCCCCTCTGCCATCATGAAGTGGACCTTGAGCACATGAGGTTTGCATCAGCCAAAGGAACTCACTGTAGAGTCCTGAAAAGAAATGTTCCAGTGATATGGGTGGCCAGGCAGTTCTGCACATAGCTAAGCAGGGCCGACTTACCTGACAGTTCTCTTTGAAGACAGTGCTGAAACCTGGTCGGATGGGCTCAGGTGCCAGGTGCTGCTGGCTTGGTCTTGGGGATGTACATGGACAAGTTTGAGGCAGCAAATGTATTTCAGAAGAGTAATGGGTTACTTGATCTTTTTTCTTTTTGAAAGCAGG
>CAUYQG010291220.1:0-12745 GCA_963574415.1 Tarsius wallacei
AGTAGCTGGAACTACAGGCGCGCGCTACCACGCCCGGCTGATTTTTTGATTTATTGTAGAGATGAGGTCTCGCTTGCCCAGGCGGGTCTCGAACCTGTGGGCTCAGGCAATCCACTCACCTCAGCCTCCCAAAGGCGCGGGATTACAGGCTGAGCCACCGAGCCCGGCTGCCCAGCTACTTTTAAAAACTTTTTTATAGAGGTGAGGTTTCGCTATGTTGCCCAAAGTGGTCTTGAACTCCTGGCCTCAAGCAATCCTCCCACCTTGGCCTCCCAAAGTGCTGGGACTGCAGGTGTGAGCCACTGACAGTTGCTGACTTTCAGTGCACCCTTTTCAGACTGCAAACCTCAAGGAGCATTTGTCTTAAAGTCACACAGCTGTTTTGTTTTCTCTCCAGGAAAATTTTGAATATAGTTTCTAAAAAACTGAAGTCATTGTGTGTTCTTCAATGACCCGAGCTAAAAGTGAACGTGACCCAGAGTGACCCAGAGTGAGCATTGGCCTGCACAGGTTTCACATTTTCCTTTGTTGTTTGTGACTAATAACTGGATAGGATATAAAGCCAAATGATTTCATTGTTGAACACAGAGACTTGAAGGTCATGAGAAACTGCCTGTTCAAATTAAACTTTGCCAAGATATGGTTAAAAAAAAAAGTCCTCATCAACACCTGTGTAGTTTTAGAAACAAGGCAGAGGATGAAGGAAACAAATTACAAATATTTGCTTTGTTAGCTAAAAAAAAAAAAATCCACTCATTGGAACAGATTTCTAAAAAATCAAATTGCTAATCTGTCTCAGGAGTAGACTTTACAAAAGTGTCAAATCTTGCTAGAATATAATGGTTGGGTTCCTTTAAATGGGTGGGATGAGAGGCGAGTGGATTGCCTGAGCTCTCGGGTTTGAGACCCGCCCGGGCAACTTGGCAAGCCCTAGTCTCTACAGTAAATAAAAAACTAGCCGGGCGTGGTAGGGCGCGCCTGTAGTTCTGGCTACTTGGAAGGCTGAGGTGGCAGGATTGCTGGACCCCAGCAGGTTGAGGCTGCGGTGGCCAGGAGTGTGCCACTGCACTCCAGTCTGGGCGACAGAGTGAGGAAAAAAAATCTTTCTCTATTTAAAGTAAGCAAACAAAACAAAGCAAAAAAAGGAGAGGAGATCATATGGGTGTGGAAATAGAAAATATTTTGTTATAAATAAGGATGAAGAACCATATGAATTCAAAAGGTGAGGGCGGGGTGGGTATAGGGCTGGGTTTCATGAAAGAGGGTACCACTTGCTATGGAGTCTGATGGGAGCTCTGGTGCTGGAATAAAATCTTTCAGATAGAGGGCACAGAATTAATAGGATGTGACTATGGAAGAGCATGCTGAATGCCATGCTTGGTAGGCATGTGTATATACACACACATACACACACACACCCACACACACCATATATATGTATACTTATTTTATTTTATAGTTTTAGAGATGAGGTCTTCCTGTGTTGCCCAGGCTGGTCTTGAACTCCTGGCCTCGAGAGATCTTTTGCATTAGTCTCCTGAGGACCCTGTAACATATAGACATACCTGAATTTCAAGGCAATAAATTATGTTTGGAGATTTTTGAGTGTAAGAAATTTCATGAACAGAAGAAGGTTAATTGGCCCAGGCATAGTGGCTTATTCCTGTAATGCTAGCGTATTAGGAGGCTGAGGCAGGAGGATCGCTTGAGGCCAGAAGTTCAAGACCAGCCTGAGCAACCATAGTGAGACACTGTCTCTATGAAAGAAAGGAAGAGAGAGAGGGAGGGAGGGAGGGAGGAAGGAAGGAAGGAAGGAAGGAAGGAAGGAAGGAAGAAGGTCAATCTCTCAGAGGTATTTATGATGCAAATAAGAAGGTGGGTAGTATGACAGGCTATTGTAGTACATTGAGGAGACGATATTGAAGTCCTGGATGTTGAGGTTGGTTGCTTGGGAGTGTCTTGGCTCTGTTGAAGAATCTTGGCTCTGTTGAAGAATTCAATTGAGTTATGGCAAAGCTCACTTTATGGATTTTAATATTTAAGATTCTGCTGCCAAGGACTGAGCTCACCCTTCTTTCGAGTATAACTGTGAGGGAAGGAAACCGTGTGTGAATGATTCTCCCCTCTCGTTGGATCTGCATTGTTGGTTTCTAGATTGAGAACTCAGCTGGAACCTGCAGAAATCACTTCTGATGGTGACCTGCTTCTCCCCATTGTCTCCCTTATGCTCTCCCCATGAAAGGTAAAAGGAATGATTTGGGTCAGTTCCTTCCTTTTGGGTCAATTTGTGTGGGATGACCCCCTGTGTGGATTTGCTTGTGAGTGCTGGTTGGCACAGTTAGCCCCACTGGCGCTAGAAGCCCGGGTACTCACAGCTTCGCTTTGTGTTTTCACTTCTCATTTCATATTTCCATTTGTGATTCATAGGCAAGGATGGATGACTGAGAAATGTTGCAGATGAGTGGGACTATTAGTTTCCTCTGGCGACTGTATCAAATTAGCACAAATCTGGTGGCTTAAAACAGCATACATTTGTTATCTTACAGTTCTGGAGGTCAGAAGTCTGACACGGGTCCCACTGAGCTGGCATCAAGGTATTGGCAGGCCAGTGTTGCTTCTAGAAGCTCTAGGGGAGAATCCATTCCCTTATCTATTCCAGCCTCAATAGGCTGCCCTTGTTTCTTGGCTCATCCTCCCACCCCACATCTTTGAAAGCAGCAGTGGTGGGGAGAGGAGGTTGAGTTCTCCCATGGCTCACTCTGATACTCTCATACCTTCCTCTTCCACTTAGAAGAGGCCTTGTGATTTCTTGGGGCCCACCAGGATAGTCCAAGGTAATCTCCCTATCCTAAATCAGTTGATTAGCAACCCTAACTCCATCTGCAACCTCAATTACGCCTTGCCATGTAACCTAACATACTCATGGGTTCTTGGCATTAGCACTTGGGTGTCTTTTGCAAGGGGAGGAGAGGAGGAGGGTGCATAATTCTGCCGACTACAGTGGCTAACTCTTAATTTTCATTTCTCTTAAAAAAGAACCTTTAGACCGGGCTCGGTGGCTCAGCTGGTAATCCCAGCACTTTGGGAGGCCGAGGCGAGAGGATTGCCTGAGCCCGTGGGTTTGAGACCTACCCTGGCAACTTGGCAAGACCTCGTCTCTACAATAAATCAAAAATTAGCCGGGCGTGGTAGTGCATGCCTGTAGTTCTGGCTACTTGGAAGGCTGAGGCGGAAGAATTGCAGGATCCCAGCAGGTGGAGGCTGCAGTGGCCGGGAGTGTGCCACTGCCTTCCAGCCTGGGTGACAGAGTGAGACTCCAACTCAAAAAAAAACCAAAAAAAAACCTTTACAGAAACAATTTAGAATGGTGGATAATTCTTCAATCATTCCTCCTGCCTGAAATACATTTCTTTACTTTCTTTTGACAGCTGACTAAATATTAATTTTCAGAAATAATGTTGGAAGAAGCTCTTCTTGTTTATGTGTGGGTTATATTATGAAGTGTGTGTTTCTCTGATGATGGGGAAAAAGGGAAGGAATGACTGAAATACTGTCAACTTTAGGTGCAGTGTAGGATTGAAATTCTGGAATGGATTAGGAAGAGTAAAGGGTTAACTTTGCTCTGACAAAAATATGTACAAAAACCACTCACAATTCTCCACTTTTCACACATTGTTCTGAAGCCACATGCTTCAGTTAATGTGGTTTAATGGTTTTCTCTGTGTCGCTTGGCAGGATATTATTAAGGAGACACTCGCACCACAGTATTCAAGTATATTTGGGAAGAAAATGAGTGAGTAGCCAAACCCAAAGTGGAATTTAAATGACTCCTGCTTTATGAAAAGTGAAGAAGTTCAGAGGTCAGGGTATTTTTTGGTGATCTGTGGATTCAGTGATTGCTTGGTCTGCAGAAGGAATTTATTTTCAATACATTCAAATACTATTGTGACAGCGAATAGAGGTTTTATGTGCATCACATTCTATTTCTGACACAATAATCTGGACAGTGTGGTTATCATATGAAAAGAAAAACTGATGTATTAAAGTAGTCTAGTTCATGTTCATTTACTTGGAAGCTAGGAGAGTATACCTGTGGGAGAAGTGGTCATATATGAGTCGAGGATTTGTTAAAAAAAAAAACACAAAAACTTCCAAGATAATAATAACGTCCCTTAGAGCTGCCACTCTAGCATTGGGACATTTGTAGATATGAATTAAAGTTTTTAGATATGATTCTTTTCTCACCCCCTTCCAGTATAGACAATGCAATTGCTATTGAATAATACTTAGATATTCAGAAAAATAAAATTTTATAGATTTAAAGTATTTAAGATACTAATATTTAGAGTGATTAAAAATATGCATTTCTGAAAAACTCAGATTACTGTTAGCATTAAGTTAGGGTTTTGTCATAGACAAGTAGATATGGTGATGGTATTTATAACCTGCTAGCTTACCTACTGCCTGAATCTCTTGTTTTCATATGGATACATTCTACTAGCTTTTACTTTTCAAGGAGAAACTTAACTTCAAGAAGACAGGTTTATTTATTTATTTATTTTTGGTTAGGGCCAACAGAATAATTCGAGGAATGTGAACACCCTATATAAGGGAAAGTTTTTGTTTCTCTTATTATAGATAATCCTTAGTGATCCAGGGACTGTGGTTCTATAAGCTTGTCACCATTTTCCCTTTTCATTTCCTGTGAGAGCCATTGTATAGACTGTTGAAATTATCATGTGGACATTTAAGATAACCAAATGCTGGGCATTTATTCGTTCAGCTTCTTTATTCTGCAGCATGTAGAAGAAAGAAGGAAAATGGGGGAGTTTCTGTTTTCTGCAGCATGTAGAAGAAAGACGGAAAACTGTGGCATATAAAAAACAAGAATGACATTAACTAAAGGAACAATGAGCCTGGCACGTAGTAGATGCTCAAATAAATAATTGTTAAAGAAATGAATCAAATAACTTGTCTGTATATATTCATTTTTATAGGCTTTTTTTCTTTAGGAAAGGAGTTTGTGTTATATATCAAGCAAAGAAAAACATATCTTCAACATTAAAAACTATAAGGCATAAGCTTTTTGTTAAAAAAATAGGATGGGTTTAGTGTCAGCCTGAGAATTACAGAGCAGGATCTAAGAGAGATCTAATGACTATTCTTTTGTGATTTAGAAGGTGTCTTTTACTGGCTTAAGAGATTTTGCTGTGTTTGTTTTATCCTTTCATTTCTGTTTTGACCTTTCATAAGATGAAACTTTATAGTATTATTTTAAGATAGTGTTCTCAAACTTTTTCTGGATTGGAGAGGCTTTTAAAAAATTGATGGAAGTTATCTGCTTCTACTCAAATTCACATCTGCAAGTATATGCGTTATTTTTCTCACAATTTAAAGAAATTTGGGATGTCACTGAACTTAGCCAAAAATGTTCATTTGCTCATTTTATTCATATTTGTTCATTCATTTCTATGGTTTTTAAGTTTTGTAGAACCATCTGACAGAGTACTACCCTTATTTTTTTTTTCTTTTTAAACAAAATATTATCTATATATGTTTAAAACAGTCAAACATTTCACCACATAAAAACTTCACCCTATTTCCAGGGGGAACTCTTATCATTAGATGACTTAAAAAAATTTCTCTGTATTTACTAGCATGAGTATTGTAATATAAATTTATGTGTTCATCTTTAAGAGACAAGGTCTCACTATGTAGCCCAGGCTACAACTCCTGGACTTCAGAGATTCTCCCACCTCAGCCACCTGAGTAGCTGGGAATACAGGTCTGCACCACTGTGCCTGGCTTATTATATGAATTTATAATACCTATTTTTTAATTTTTAAATTTTTAAGTTGAAGTCTCACTCTGTTGCCCTGGCTGGAGTGCAGTGTCATGCTCAGAGTGACCTCAGCTTTGACCTGCAGGGCTCGGGAGATCCTTTTACCTCAGCCTTCCAAGTAGCTGGAACTACAGGTGCACACCACCATACCTGGCTAAATGTTGTCTATTTTGAATAAATACATGACTATATTTTTTATATTGTTTACAGTTTTTTTCCCTTAAATATATTGAATTTCTTTCCATGCCAGTATTGGCAGATCCAGCATGTTCTTTTTAACCTCTCTAATTCTACAGACACTAAAATTATGTATAGATTAACTTTTGTATTTCACGTAACTGGTGGTAGAAATAAGAGGAGAAGAAGGAGTGACTGGTCAGAGTGACATCTTAGTTTCTACAATCTGCTTTGTTCTTCATCTCTGAGAGTGGATGAGTATGGTTGGGGGAGGCATACATTTTGAAAAGGAGGGTTGTTGACTAAGAAATAGGACTCCGCCTAACAGAACACCCACTGTGCCTATTTACAATGCCTGAATCTCAGCAGAAATACCACTTGTATTCTGAATTCCTTTGTTTCAACTACATAGCTCAATAAGAAAGTTTCCTACAATTGAAAAGAATAGACACTGTTTAGAGGCCAAGTTTTGCCTTCCTTTTAAGGCGGAATGTGCTTTATTTTAAGCTACTCTCTTTCTTCTTAAGTTAAGAAGGGCCCTCTGGTATTTTTATGCAAAGCAACAGTAATACTGTTTCTTTTTAAGCTAATTATTTTTAATCCTGCTTATTTATTTAGTGGCTCTTGCTATAACATCTAATGAGTTCAGTGTTTCTGACAGTACCTCCTGCCAATTCTTGAAGGAAGAGTGTCTGGGTTAGACTGTTCTAATTCTTAACAGTTGTGTTTATTCATTGTTTTCTCTTCTGTTAAATGGGTGTTTCTCATAGTACTATCTCATAGCTGTTATGAGGATTAAATGAGATAACCCAAGTGAAAAGACAACTGAAAGGATGGAAGGAAATATTTGTAAACCATGTATCTGGTAAGCGTCGAGTAACCAGAATATGTAAAGAATTCTTACAATTCAACAATCTAAAGACAAATATTCCAGTTGGAAAATGGGGAAGTCTCCCTGAATCTGCTGTGATTCTGGAACTCCATGAAAAAAAAAAAAGAAAAATGGTCAAAGGATTAGACATCTCTTTAAAGAAGATAAACAAGTGGCCAATAAACCCATGAAAAGATGGTTGACACCATTAGTCATGAGGGAAATGCAAATCAAAACCACAATGAGATTTCACTTCGCACCCACTAGGATGAACATAATTTAAAAAAATATGGAAAGCCACAGTGTTTGCAAGAATGTGGAAAAATTAGAACCTTACATTGCTGATGGAAATGTAAAATAGTGTAGCAGTTTTGGAAAATAATTTGGCAGCTCCACCAAAAGTTCAGTGTTGAGTTATCCTATAACTCAGCAATTTCTAAGTAATATACCCAAGAGAATTGGAAACCTATGTTCACATAAAAACATGTACATGAATGTTCATAACAGCATTATTCATAACAGACAGAAAGTAGAAACAAAGTGCCCATCAACTAATGAAGGGCTCAACAAAATGTGATTATTCCATACAATGGAATAGTATTCAGTCATAACAGCAAGTGCAGTACTAATATAAGCTAAAACATGCCTGAACCTTGAAAACACAATGCTAAGTGAATGAAGGATGGTACACAAGGCTACATATTCCATGATTACATTTATATGAAATGTCTACAATGGGAAAATCCATAGAGACAGATAGTAGATTAGTGGTTTATTAGGGTTGGGAGGAGGGCAGGGAAATACTGCCAATGGGTACAGCATTTCTTTTTGGGGTGATGAAAGTGTCTGAAATTAGGTAGTGATGATACACAACTTTGTGAATATACTAAGAACCAAAAGTCATACATCTGTGAAATCTAGGTAGATTTTTATGGCAGCTTAATTCTATTTCCATTGACAAAAAATAAGAGAATAGATGAAAAGTGGTACCATGCTTAAACATGTATATATTAGCTACTTTGACCACTGCTGTTATCATCTTGATTATTACTAAAAATATTAATTTGATTATTACTAAAATGTTAATTTATTGTAGTTTGGTTATATTATTTCCAGTTCTTTTCTTCAAATTACACAAGTATTAGCAACTAAGTGCTTGCAAAATATTTTCACTGGTCTGCATTTGGGATGGAAAGCCTTTGAATTATTGTGGGTGTGTGTGTTTCCCATTTGCTTACACTGCATCTTTTTACTGTAAAATAAAGTCTTTCTTGGCAGGTCATATGGCATTTATAGATTTTTCTTTTTACTCTCTTTTATTTGATTTATCTGAGGACACTGTGATGGAGAAAGGCAAAAAAACCAAGAATAGGATAATTCTAAGGAATTTCTCAATCTGCACAAAAAATATAATTTGTACATTTTTTTGGTTGCGTAATTTATTTTACTGAATAAGGTAAATATTTTACATTTAAAAAAATTCTTTACTTTATACCAAGTTATTTACATGGTTTATAAAAATATATACAGCAAGACAAAATTAAAAATGAGTCAATGGGAATAAAACAAAAAAGAGCATGGACATTAACTAAAGGGAAATACTCAAAACACATCTGAATTCCTCAATCTTGATGAAAATTTTTTTCCATTTTTCCCCCTACAGTTAAACAAGAAGTTTTTCTTTCTTTTGGGCAGTAGCTGCATAGTATGAGACTTACAGTAGTGCAGTTCGCTAACATAACCATACTTGGATTTTTTTTGAAAATATTTTGCATAAAATACAGGTCGAAAGCTGACTCTTCTTTAGTTAGTTATCTAGAATGAACATTTGGATTATGTTTGCTAAACGTGTCAACCACGTCCTAAACATCCTTTTAGAACTATGAACAGATGAGACTTGGGAGAGTTTCTTGATTATAAAGATTAAATGGTATTTATGCAAGTGTATAAACTTTAATAAATCATGGTTTATAAACATGTTACACTATTTCATTATGGCTAGGGATATGCATACTAGCTGTCTAACACAGATCTAAAAGTGATCTGGACTATAACTTTCATTGCTGGATTTCCTTCCTCAAGCTTAAAGGGTGTTCTGAGTTCATTATTATCAGTATCAAGATCATTTCACAGTTTCCTGGTAGTTGGGCGTCATGGTGACTTTTTTTTTTTCTTTTGTGGTCAGGCTCTTTGCTTGGTATGTGACCTTGTTTGACTTGTCTTTGATTATTATGTATCTGTATCCCTGTCTACTTTGCCTGGCTACTGAGTTTTGCCATTTTACTTTGACCTTTGATAAAGCTGTGACTCTGATTCTTTCTTAGTGGGAGACCTTTCTGGTTGGTGGAATCTGGCCTTGCCCTGCCAAGTGGATGCCTAGGTCTTGCTTGCTGTTGGAGTGTATCCCTTGCAGGCCTTAAATGCTGGGATCCTTGTTTCCTAGCTTCTCCCTTTGTCTAGGGGCACTTCTCTCCTGCTGTAGCTGGGTTTTGACAATTGCCACCTGCATGGCAGTTTGGGGCATACTTTTTTTCCCATATAGTGTAGCATGCTTTGTATAAATTGTAGTCGGTTTTTGATACCCAGTGTCATTCTGATTTGAAGTTTTTCTAGAATTATTGTGTCCTAAACATTCATAGCATTAATTTTCTTTGCTTTTTATTGCTTTTAAAAACCAGTTTTAGTGAGTACTGGTAATTTGTACATTGAAAAATTATGTATAAAACTGCCTTAGGTGTCTGTGATCAAATTCTTTTTTTTTTTTTTTGAGTTGGAGTCTCACTCTGTCACCCAGGCTGGAGTGCAGTGGCACACTCATGGCCACCCCAGGGTCAACCTGCTGGGCTCCGGCGATCCTTCCACCTCAGCCCTCCAAGTAGCTGGAACTACAGGCGAGCGCTATGTATTTCACATAAATCTATTAAGTTGAAATATGTGCCACTTACCAAAGTATGGCACAATGATATATTTATACATGAATCTGTGCGATCTTAGAAGTTAGAGCTTTATGCTGGGCTGACAGTCTGTGTGTATGAATGTGTGTGGGGGAAGACTGAGGCCTGGAAGGTTTCTATTTCTTTCCACTGTGAGTGCCCTGCAGTTTCTTTTCTGGCAAATTCCTGTGACCGCTGCTGTGGGGCTGCGCCCTGTGGGTGGCTCCGCCTCAGAACCCACAAAGTCTGCTCCCAGACCCACTCCGTCTCTGGTTACAAGTCAGTGTAGTATTTACTGGAAGTAAGAGACAGGGCACCGCTGATTTACACTGTGCTTTTACTTGCCCTTATTAGTATTTCTTGGTTTCCCCCATCAGTGAGTCTCTGATTTCTTCATCAAAAAATAATCTTGCGCAGAGTCATGATCCTCCCTGCTTTTAAAAAACACTGAACTTTGGAGAGGGAAATGATTATTCATCAAAACTCTAAATACTAGGATAAAATGTTCCTATTTAGAGCAATCAGGGACACTTTAGCTTTCTAATGAACTTTAGAATTGTTTTTCTGGTCTGCCTTTAGAAGCTATTTTTATGCCAGCTTTTCTTTCTTTAAATGTTTCTAGAAGTCAGATTTTCATCTTTGCTAATATTAAAAGGAACTTGAAGTTCTTTTAAAATGGACAACCTGTATTGGGAGCTGCATATACTTTGGAGATCAAAGTAGACATTTCCTGCCCTCCTGGACTTACGTAAATCAGTGTGTAATCAAACTGAGATAAGTACTCCGGTGCATGGGATAAGAAAACAGGTTGCCTTGAGAGGCTAGAGGAGTCTAGACCTCTCTCTGAAGAAAAGACATTTAAAACTAAAGTGGAAATGTTCATCTGATTGAGCAGATTGAGAATGGGGCAAAGAGTACTGTAGGCAGGCATAACAGCATGAGCAAGCATCCTGGGGCAGGAAAGGGCTGGGTTTGGGAGTAACACCAAGGCCGGAGTGCTGGAACACACTAAGGAGGGAGAGTGTTGCAAGATAAGGCTTGGCATAGGAGGGATCAGATGAGTCAAGGCCTTGTATACCACGTGAATTTAGTTGTTCCAAAGTTCAGAGAGTCAGAAAGGAACCAGAACAGAATTTAGGAGACAATGTCCGAATGTTATTGACTTTTTAGGTTGGAGGCAAGAGGAGGCAGTAGCAGTAGCTTGGACTGGGGCATCCAGTGGAGATGAAGAGATGTGGATGAACTCGAGCTCTGTTGAGGAATTAGGACCCACAAATGTTGAAAGAGGGGATAGATTGTGGTTAGTGGGAAGAGATGTCAAGGATTCATTTCAGTGTCCTGGCATGAGCCAGTGTGTGGATGAAGGCACTGTATATAGAGCTGGGAAAGATTGGAGGCAGAGTATATTTGTGAGAAAAGAAACAGTCCAGTTTCAGATGTGTTAATATTGAAATGAGTTTGTGTGATATCTCTCAAACCCCTGGACTTTTTTTTTTTTTTTGAGTTAGAGTCTTACTCTGTCGCCCAGGCTGGAGTGCAGTGGCATGCTTGCAGCCACTGCAGCCTCAACCTGCTGGGCTCAGGTGATCCTTCCACTTCAGCCTTCCAAGTAGCTGGAACTCTAGGCTCACGCCACCACTCCTGGCTAATTTAAAAAAAAATTTTTTTAATTATAGAGATGAGGTCTCACAAGGTGCCCAGGCTGGTCTCAAACCCCTGGACTCAGGCAATCCTCTCGTCTTGGTCTCTCAAAGTGCTGGCTTGAGCCACTGTGCCTGGCCCCGTGTGATATCTCAATGGAGATGTTACATCAGTGGTCAGATACGTAATATGTATTTATCTCTTGTGGTATAAGAAATTATTTCTAAACTTAGTAGCAAATCTATATTAGTTATCTATTGCTATATAGCAAATTACCCCAACACTTAGTGGCTTAAAACAACAAATATTTATTATTGCATGCAGTTTCCTGGGTCAGGAATTTGGGAGTGGCTTAGCTAGATGATTCTAATCCAGGTTGTCTTATGAGGTTGCACTTGAGATGTCAGCCAGGATTGCCATCATTTGAAGGCTCGAATGAGGCTGGAGGATGTGATTCTGAGATAGCTTATGTAAATGGCTTTTGGCAAACTGCCTCAGTTCCTTTCTGGCAGTTGGTGGGAGGCCACAGTTCCTCCCCACGTGGACTTCTCTGTAAAACTACTTGAATGTCTTCATGACATGACAATGGGCTTCTCCTAGAGCAAAAGATAGGAGAAAGTGAAAGGAGGAATCTATAATACCTTTAGTCTCAGAAGTTCCGTATCATCATTTCCGCCATATTCTGTTTGTTAGAAGTGATTTGCCAATTCCAGCCCACACTCAATGGGTGGAGAATTAAACTCTACCTCTTGGATGGACAACTATCAATTAATTTGTGAGCATATTAAAAACCCCATACATGATTTTATAATTCAAAAAAGAGATTTGGGTTTGAAATAGGGCGTTGGGTGTTTTGCATATAGATGCTGGGGGAGTGAGTAGATGAGTGACTGTTTAGTAAGAGAGAATAACATGAGAAGAGGCCTAGGACTGATCCCTTAGGAAATCTGACTTTTAGAGAATCTGCTGTGGAGGAGTAGAGGAGAAGGAGGAAATTGAATCTGGGTAGATAAGAACAGTGTTTCTCAGGCAGAGAGTGGTGTGCTATGTGGAAGCCTACTTGAATATCTATTTGACTACCACTTTTTTTTTTTTTTGAGTTGGAGTCTCACTCTGTCGCCCAGACTGGAGGGCAGTGGTATGCTCCCAGCAACCTCGACCTGCTGGGCTCTCTCTGGTGATCCTTCCGCCTCAGCCTTCCAAGTATCCAGAACTTCAGGTGCGCGCTACCACACCCAACTAATTTTTTATTTGTTGTAGAGACGAGGTCTTGCCAAGTTG
>CAUYQG010291223.1:0-52981 GCA_963574415.1 Tarsius wallacei
TAAAGTCTAGGGACTTATAAATGTACAAGTCTAGGAATTTAACTACCATTTATAAGAATAATTCAAAGCTGGGCTCGGTGGCTCAGCCTGTAATCCCGCGCTTTGGGAGGCTGAGGTGAGTGGATTGCCTGAGCCTGCGGAATCGAGACCCCCCTGGGCAACTTGGTGAGACCTCATCTCTACAATAAATCAAAAAATCAGCCGGGCATGGTAGCGCGTGCCTGTAATTCCAGCTACTCGGAAGGCTGAGGCGGAAGGATCGCTGGAGCCCAGTGGGTCGAGGCTGCAGTGGCCGGGAGCGGCCACTGCCCTCCGGTCTGGGCGGCAGAGTGAGACTCCAACTCAAAAAAAAAAAAAAAAAAATTATTTACCCACTAGAAATTTTAAGTAGAGTTAACTGTGTGTGTTTTGCTGCAGGATTGTAGCAGTGGGTATCATTACGTAGACATAATATTGGAAGCATTGAATTGAGTGGAACAGTATTTGTTTTAATTTTTCTATATAGGCAAAAGAATTCTAGTGTGGCAGTCATGTAGAGAATAGAATGTCTTCATAATTTGCTAATTCTTTATCATAAAAGGTATTCTTTTTAATTGAGAATTTTTTCATGTGCAGACTCCTATTGAATTCTTTGAAACTCTGTAGAGATATGAATAAAGTATATATACAGTAAACGCTTGTTTTACCTATGTGATTAAACATTGAGATTAACGTACTTCTTTGGATTTAAATATTTCCCTAGGAAAATGTTCTGCTGCTGCCCTAGACGTGCTTGCAAATGTCTACCGCGATGAACTGCTCCCACACATTTTGCCCCTTTTGAAAGAATTACTTTTTCATCATGAGTGGGTTGTTAAAGAATCAGGCATCTTGGTTTTAGGAGCCATTGCTGAAGGCAAGTCCAAGTCCAGTTTGATTTTTAAAGTTCTGTATAGGTACTAATAAGGCTAGCTATTTCAAGGAACTGTTACTGCTGTGTAAGTAAAGACTTCACACTCTTGAATTCACATACGACTCTGCTCTCATGATGCTGGTGTGGAGCAGAGAAGACTATGATACGAACTAACTTTTAAAGGGACAGTTGAATACCAAACCCATCTCAGGATAAATTTCTACTTTGAACTAGTTAACTATGAAACAGCCATAGACTTGCTTCTCACCCCAGTCACATAGATTGCAGATATTTTTGTTAAAACAAATGGAGCAGATTGAGAGGACTCTGTTTGAAACGTCCCCTTTCTAGAAAACCAACTTTATTTTCTAGGTAAGTGTAGGAAAGTGAGTAAGGCAAGAGTGTTGTCATTTTCTATAAAGAGTTGTTACTAATTCTGTTCTGGCTATAGACATCTATTATAAGAAATTGAAATACTTCACAGGCATTTCTGAAAGCTATGATTTGTGTAGCATGGGTAAAATTAGGTTGTATTGTAAAATACTTAGGAGCAGTTAGCTCTAATTTCATTTTTTTAAAATTATTTTTGTATAGGTTATTATATATTTACATTAGTAGAAATAATTTCAGTAATTTCATGGATATATGGATCACGTTAGTGTTCAACAAGAAAAATTTTGACCAGATGTTAGCACTTTGAAAGATTTCTATTATTTTTTTCTAGGTTGCATGCAGGGCATGATTCCATACCTGCCTGAGCTTATTCCTCACCTTATTCAGTGCCTCTCTGATAAAAAGGCTCTTGTGCGTTCCATAACATGCTGGACTCTTAGCCGCTATGCACACTGGGTAGTCAGCCAGCCGCCAGACACGTACCTGAAGCCGTTAATGACGGAATTGCTAAAGCGTATCCTGGATAGCAACAAGAGAGTACAAGAAGCTGCCTGCAGGTGAGATAAATCATAATACAGAATTTGTGGGAATGGGATTTCAGTGAGAAGCTTTTTTCCAATCTTGTGATGGAATATTGGCATTAAACCATACATGGAGTATTTCATAATGAAAAAATTTCAGCTATGTCAGGAAGTTCAGTTTTCCCTTTTTCTTGAAGTTTTTCAAGTCTGACCTGTAACTTTTGGGTTTGCACATTGGCATACTTTATACGTTTCCTTTGCCTGGGAACATCATGTACTTACAACTTTTACCTGATGATTTTATAAATCTAAATGTAACGCTAACTAGACATCAGTGTTTGCTGTTTCTTCCTTGGCTCATTTTTTTCTCACTCAGTGACAACAAAATCGTCTTATACCCTAATTCCCTCAAACATCTGAAGTGGTAATGGCAGGACTCCTACTCTGGAAGGAACGACAAAGTTTGAGCAGATTCACATCCTTAGACTACAGGTCAACTACCATAACTCCATAAAAAGTCCCACAGTGACCTTTGCTCTGTTACTTTGTATCAACTAAGGCTCTTGTGTGCTTTGTAGGTCTGCTTTAGTAGCTGTTATATTGGTTAGTTTGGGGGCTGTCTCTTTATATCAGACCGACATTTGCTTTCATTACTACAAATACCCTAGTTTCCTGGACAAACTTATGTCCTAAAAGGGCCAGCCACTTATGTTTATAGCTCTTGATTTTTCAGGTAGATTTGCATTTACCGTTGACCTTGGTAGGAAGAAATAACTGTTGAAAAAGTAAAATAAATTTGATTTGGACCTTAATAGAGCTGAAACAGTAATATCTGGAAAAGTTTCAGTTCTTAATGAAATGAAAGAAAGTTAACCAAGGGGAATATGGTGATTGATAGCACTAAATTTTTTAAAAGAGGGTTGGGGGGGTGTAGATTATGTTGGGTTTCTTGTAGCTTATTCATTTTTTTAAAGCTATTTATTGTTAAGTGCATACTCAATGCTGGTTTTATAGTCCCTGCCATTTTGAAACTTAAGGCTAGTTGAAAATACCAAACAACTTTATAATAATTTATGGCAAGTGCTACAATGGAAATGGATGGATAGTTTACAGTGCTGGTGAATAGGGTTTTCGTTAACAAATGGCTTAAGCCGTTTTAGGAAATTATCTGTTTGACCGAATAGATAAAGCCATACACGTGAGGCAGATTTATGGTAACAACTGTGCTATATACTTTAATGCATAGTGTAGGATTTATAGAAACATTTGAGGAGATGTGATACTGCTGTGCTCTTATCTCAAAAATAATGTTGATATGTTTCTGTCATTTTGTCATCTTTGGTATACATGTAAAGTGGAGTATAACATGGTATGTATGTAGAGTATAACAGTTTTAATTCTGATTTCTTTAATCTAGAATGGTCACTAGAATGTAAGCTCCCTGAGAAAGGGGACACTGTTTCATTCATTGTATATTCCCAGCTCTCAATGATTAAATAAACGTGTTAATAAATATAAAGACCAACAACATTTTAGTTTTAGATTTTACCATAGTAGTAAATAAGTCATCCATAAGCAAATGTCCACGAATGACAGCCTCTTAGAAGGGAAGAAATGATGAGGAATGGGAAAGAAATAATAAAAATCTGGTGTGATGAGGCAAGGATATAGACATATAAAGTGTAAATAGGTAGTCTATAAATAATAAGGTTAGTTTTTTGTTTTCATGAACTATTCCTTTTATCTACATAGGTCCATGAAGCAGTGAAGAAAAACTATTCCCTTTATACGCCAATAAGTATTCTCTTTTTTTTTAAATTATAGTGCCTTTGCTACCTTAGAAGAGGAGGCTTGTACAGAACTTGTTCCTTACCTTGCATATATCCTTGACACCCTGGTCTTTGCATTTAGTAAATACCAGCATAAGAACCTGCTCATTCTTTATGATGCCATAGGAACGTTAGCAGATTCAGTAGGCCATCATTTAAATAAACCGGTAAGTATCTGTAATTAACTGTTATGGAAAGTATTACTTAGCATACTTCTAGCCAATAAGTTGATGTATACATAGGAATTAAAAGTGTTTTGGAAAATGTAAACAGATAGTGTTGATAGTGTTTGCTACTGTAAGGCTGGGGGCCGTGGCTCGCACCTATAATCACAGCACTTTGAGAGGTCGAGGCAAGAGGACTGCTTGAGCCCAGGAGTTGGAGACCAGCCTGAGCGACACATAGCGAGACTTTGTCTCTACAAAAAAGCCTGTAGTCCGAGTTACATTGGGAGGCTGAGACAGGAGGGTCTCTTGAGTCTAGGAGTTTGGCACTGACTCAAAATAAAAAAACAAACCACACACACACAAATAGTATTTTTAAAATAATTCTTTCTTCATGTGGAAATTACAATAGCATTGCACATGAATGCACTAACACTGTTGAGAATGACTGAAGGAAAGAATATTTTAAAAGTTCTCATGCTCTAGATTTCTACTTTTACTTAATTTTGAGTGTTTTTGTATCTTCCACTTCATAAACACTGTAGCTTTAGAGTACATCTAGACATCTTTGTTTTCTCACCAGAATGTACAAGTATGGGGAGTATACACTGTATAAAACAATTAGAAATTGGGATGTAAGGGGTTTAAAATGCTGGCTGGGCTCTGTAGCTTGTGCCTGTAATCCCAGCACTTCGGGAGGCCAAGGTGGAGGAGGATTGCTTGAGCCTAGGAGTTCAAGACCATCTTTGGTTAACATTAAAAAATTTTGTAAAGACCCAGAATGAGGCCAGGCTCAGTGGCTCAGCCTGTAATCCCAGCACTTTGGGAGGCCGAGGTGAGTGGATTGCCTGAGCCCTGCGGGTTCGAAACCTGCCCGGGCAACTTGGCAAGACCTCATTTCTACGAAATAAATAAAAAAAAAATCAGCCGGGCGTGGTAGTGCATACCTGTAATTCCGGCTACTCGGAAGGCTGAGACGAAAGGATCGCCGGAGCTCAGTGAGTCGAGGCTGCGGTGGCTGGGAGCGTGCCACTGCACTCCAGTCTGGGCGACAAAGTGAGACTCCAACTCAAAAAAAAAAAAAAAAGACCCAGAATGGTTAGCACTAAGTCAGCGTCCACTCTACTCTGTTCTCTAGCATTCGGGTTTTTTTTTTTTTTTAATGCTATATAGTAGGACAAGAGAAGTATCTTGTCTCAGTAGTTTTAAGAGTGAGGAGGGGGATGGATTTAAGTGATATTAGAATTCTAAGATAGCTCAAAATTTCCTGCTGAAAAGAAAGATTTAATTTTTATTATTTCTATACCAAAAATCTTACATTATGTTTAAAAATTTGGTGCAGGACAGTTTGTAGGATTGCACTGGTGTTGGTTTGGTTGGGGAAGTTATGTTTTCTAAATGTCTTTAGGATCTGTGCTCCTTGTTTATATGATTACTATGCTTATTTACTTGGTTTTATGGATCATCAGTTTAAATAAGGACATTTAAATGAATTTACCTGCATTTAAAATGATAGCAGTAGCCATATTGCATGTTAAAGGCACCAGGACTAAAAGATTATGTCACTTACGAGTAAAACTTAGATCTTCCTTGGTTGTGTTTTAACAAGTAATGCATTTTAATATCACAATATATTTATATACATTTTGCTTCAAAAAGGACAAGAGATGACTTAAATAGCAAAGTCATGTAAATTAAAAAGCAGACAGGAGAAAGGAAGGGTTTCTTTTTTTTTTTTGAGTTGGAGTCTCACTCTGTCACCCAGACTGGAGTGCAATGGCCGCTCCCGGCCACCACAGCCTCGACTTGCTGGGCTCCAGCAATCGTTCCGCCTCAGCCTTCCAAGTAGCTGGAACTACAGGCGCGCGCTACCACGCCTGCCTAATTTTTTTTGATTTATTGTAGAGATGAGGTCTCGCTTGCCCAGGCGGGTCTCGAACCCTCAGGCTCAGGCAGTCTACTCACCTCAGCCTCCCAAAGGCGTGGGATTACAGGCTGAGCCACCGAGCCCGCCTAGGAAGGGTTTCAAAGGAACTGCATAGAGTGAAGATTGAGTCTTGAAAAACCTTCTATAATGATTTTACACAGTTGCTTGAAATTGATTCTAATTTTCATAGACTAAAATGAACTTGTTTACATATGATGGTGAAACTTTGTTTTTTATTGTAAATAGGAATATATTCAGATGCTAATGCCTCCACTTATTCAGAAATGGAACATGTTAAAGGATGAAGATAAAGATCTCTTCCCTTTACTTGAGGTATGCTCAGCTGGCGTAATACTTAATCTCACAGTATGTTTAACAGGAAACACACGTTTAAATCCAAAATGGGTATATGTGATAAGAAAAGTGTTAGTAAATTTATATTCTTCAGTAGACAAAGGATCATATTACACATGTTGTTCTGTAACCTCCTCTACCTCATAAATTATAGTTTAAACATCTTGTGTTATTTGCTTTATGTTTATATACTGTATACTCATACATATATTGGGACTTGGTGCCAGTAAGGAGGACCTTTGTCTTTTCTGTCTCATTTGACATTTCTTTTCATGTGTGCTTCCTCCTTTTTTTTTAGTTCCCAAATTATTTTATATGATGTTCAAGTGGCTGAACACACTGTAGGTATAGTGACTTAAACCTAGTTTAATTGCCATTCATATGGTCAGTTGTTTTCATTCTTGTTTCCCCTGTTATTTCAAGGATCACCCAATTTTGCCATTGGTTGTCCTCAGCCAGAGAAGTTAAATCTCTTGTGACTATGGGTAGTAACTAATTCTGGACCCAACAAAACAAGAGGAATCATAATTGTGACTCATTTCTTATATACAGTCTTCCCTCAGTATCCTTAGGGGGTGTGTTCCAAGACTCCCTGTGGACGCTAAAAGCCAGGGCTGCTCAAGTCCCTTGTATAAAATGATAAGAGTATTTGCATGTAATGTGCACGTTGTACCAGTATACTTTAAATCGTCTCTAAATTACTTACCATACCTAATACAGTGTAAGTGCTAATAAAGAATTGTTTTACTGTATTGTTTAATTTGTGTTTGAGTTTTCTTTTTTTTTTGAAATATTTTTGATCTGAAGTATGAACAAATAATACTAAATCTTTCCTTGAAGAGTAATGTTTATTATAGAAACTTTTCTTCTGAGTATGCCTGTCCTGATTGACTGGCAAACTAACAACGAATGGTTTCCAAAGGAGAGGCTTGAAAAAAATAAACCTGCTACTATAGAAATTAATAGAACAGACTCATAAACGACCAGCATCTTATTAGCACCATTTCAAGTATTTGTCATAATCTTAAGTCCACCCAGGAAATTAGCACATGTGCTCTATTCATTCTAGTGCCTATCTTCAGTTGCCACCGCCCTGCAGTCTGGCTTCCTTCCCTACTGTGAACCTGTATATCAGCGTTGTGTAAACCTAGTACAGAAGACTCTTGCACAAGCCATGGTATTTTTTTAAAAAATATCTTTCCCTTCCTACATTATAAACATGCAGACTTTTTCAGTAGTTGGTTAAAAGCAAACTTTGAAAAACATTGTATCTAATTTCAGCTGAATAATGCTCAACCAGATCAGTATGAGGCTCCAGATAAAGATTTTATGATAGTGGCTCTTGATTTACTGAGTGGCCTGACTGAAGGACTTGGAGGCAACATTGAACAGCTGGTAGCCCGAAGTAACATCCTAACACTAATGTATCAGTGCATGCAGGTGAGACCTGTAAGATTAAAATGAATTGTAATCTGGTTCTCTGTGTCACATTGGAGTTAATTTCTTCTTATTTCTTGTAGGATAAAATGCCAGAAGTTCGACAGAGTTCTTTTGCCCTCTTAGGTGACCTGACAAAAGCTTGCTTTCAGCATGTTAAGCCTTGTATAGGTATGAGTATGTTCTAATGATATGAATGTGGTTTTTAAAAATCGTTTTTGTATCAGCTTTACTTTTTAGTATTAAACTGAAACTGTATGGAATCCCAGCATTTATAAGTGTGCATTTTACTATTTATAGTAAAGTTGCTTTAATTGAAGCAGATAGAATGGAAGAAAACCTCTGTTTCCTTGAATTCACCATCACTTTACCTGCTTTGTAGGCACTCCTGGGACTGCAGGAAAGTTGAGTAGTATGATTTAGAGTTAGAGGACATGCCTCACTAGTGAAGCTTTGGTACTATGTGCTAGTTAATGAATAGTTATTTTTGTTTGGTACTATGTGCTAGTTAACTGGTGGTGGTGGTGGTGGTTTGAGAAGCCTCTTGTTTGGTAGGGGTACCCAGAAATAGTAGTAATCTGATTTTCTTCTCTAATAAACCAGCATACTTTTTCAGATATCATAGAAAACTTCCAACAAATATCACATTTAAAAGTAAATGAGTTGTTATCTGTTTTAATTACGTAGCATTTGCGTTGGCCTTTTGTGAAGGAAATAATAAGGGATTTTTTGAGTGTTGTATCCTGAATTGTGCTCAAACTCATGGGTTAAATGAGTTTTGGGCTTTTTTCCCCCTTCCTTTCTGTATCCCAATGTGTTAAGTGAGAGTTGTTTATAGTATTTTATTTAAATCTTAGTTTAAAGCATTGACATGGGTGGTTTTTCATTTGATACAGTTGTGTTTTTGAGTAATAACCGTATTTTTGAACCTTGAGTAATAGCATTAATTATGATATGTTAAGAATCATCAAGTTTAATTAAGCCTAATTAATTTTTGTTTTATGGGAAGTTTGTCATATAAATACTTTTCATCTAATTTAGTTTTGGGATTTAAACTTTTTTTTTTTCCTTTGAGTCAGAGTGTCACTCTGTTGCCCAGGCTGTAGTGCACTGACGCAGTCGTGGCTCACCACAGCCTCCACCTTCTGGGCTCAAATGATCCTTCTGCCTCAGCTTCCTGAGTAGCTAGGACTACAGGCAAGCATCACCATGCCCAACCAATTGTTTGGGTTTTTTGTTTGTTTGTTTTTGTAGAGACTGTTCTCACTGTGTTTCCTAGGCTGGTCTCGAACTCTTGGGGCTCAGGCAGTCCCCCTGCCTTGGACTCCCAAAGTGTTGGGATTACAACATGGTCTACTGCACCTGGCCAGGTTCAAGCTGTGTGAAGGGATTTAGTTTTCATTTTTTGCTTTTTATTGTAAAAAAGATGTTGAGAGTACAAAAACAGAAAAAAGTTTAACAAGCCCTTTTTTCATCCATCCTACACTGTTATCAATACATGTCCAGTTAAGTTTCCTCTATGCTATTATCCATGGTCAGACACATAGATCACAGGTATTTTGAAGCAGTTATTTTGTGTTTACCAAGTCTGTGAAAGTTAAAAAATATATTTTGGAGCAGATCTCAGGTATCACTTGAAATTAATATTTTAGTATATGCCACCTCTTTCTTATAATTTTTATTGTTAAACCAGATTTTTCTGTTCTAGAGTTTCCTCACATTCTGGGTTTGACTTCTTGGTGTCTTTAGCGTCTTCCTCTGTCCTTTGTATAAATTAGCAGTTAGATATAGTGACTAAGGTTTAATGAGATTCACATTGTTTTGTTGTTAAGACTTTAGTGGTGGTATAGACTTTCTTAAGGAGGTACACATCGTGTAGTTGTTTTTTTTATGTTCTCGATCATGACGGTTAAAAGTTCTTAACTGAAGGCAATTTTGCTCTTCAGGGAACATTTACCAATGTCTGGAGACATTTTGGTTAACTCGGGGGAGACTCTGTTGATATCTGGTAGATGTCTACATCAACAGATACCTACATCTAAACACCTTACAATGCAGGAGACAACTCCTGTTTCCCCCAACAAAGAATGAGCTGGCTTAAGCTGTCAAGATTGAGAAACCCTGCCTTAGAGCTGCTGATTTATTAGGCATTTAATAATGAGAATACTTAGAGACATTTCCTATATCAATAAATTGTGGCCCAGAGTACAAAGCACATAGGAGAGGTGGGATAATTATTTGGTTATTTTCATTGATTTGCCTATTTCCAAAATAATGAATTAATTCCCAGCGTTCTTCAAATGTATCTTCAGTGTTTTCAGAGTTTAGTTTGTGTTGGTTTTTTTGGTTGTTAGTATGATTTCATGATATTCCAGTTGTGCTGCTAGCAGTGGGAACTTAATTAGGTTGACTTTTGAGTTCTTCCTGTAGTGACAAAATAGTCCAGACTTATTTTTCATATTTACTGGAGTGTGACATTTTGCTGAGAGTCTTACTCGTTTTTAGTGGAAGAGAGTTAGAGACCACAACGTAAACTCTAGGTGAAAGTTGCTTTACAAGCCAAAATCATTGATGTTTTTAACAGTTTTTTCTGTGTATGAAAAACCAGGTTTAAAGAAATTTCTCTTTTTCATGTTTTCTCCACTTGCACTTTGAATTTTCTTAGTCTGGTGACAAGTGATTACTCTGACCGACTCTTTTTAGTGATATGTAAAATATACCAAAAGTATGTTTTCTGTTCTACTTATTTGAAAGTTAAGTAGTCAGATATTGCCTGCCTCCTTCAGTTTTTTAAGATAAATATGACCATTCTCTTTTAAAATATTTTAAAATACAGTTGCCTATTTTTTCACCAATTTTATAATCCATGTCGCAATATTTTTTTAATGGTGAAAAGTGATATTTCTTGGCTAGATTTCAGATTTCTGCCTAGTAGATTTTCTTTAAAGTATAATACACTACTATTGAGAAGTTTACTACACAGTTTAATGTATTTTTTTTCTAGCTGATTTCATGCCAATATTGGGAACCAACCTAAATCCAGAGTTCATTTCAGTCTGCAACAATGCCACATGGGCAACTGGAGAAATTTCCATTCAAATGGGTAAGATTTTTTTGCCCTCATTAAAAGTACTTATTTTTAGGTGCCTTGATATTTTTGTAATTGTTTTTTAAAATTTAAATTATTTTTCTACGTATGTGTGACATGTCATTATTAATAAGGGACACACAATATTTCATGTGGCTGTTTTAACATTCAGTTTTCTTTTTTTCTTTTCTTTTGGGATGATCTAGGTATAGAGATGCAGCCTTATATTCCTATGGTGTTGCACCAGCTTGTAGAAATCATTAACAGACCCAACACACCAAAGACGTTGTTAGAGAATACAGGTACCACTTGACTGAACTGTTGGAGTGAAGAGAAAATTAGCTGCCTTTTAATTTTAAATTGAGATGCGTAGAGAAACCAAAGCAAAGCTAGCTTTTAAAACCCAACTTATTATTTACTTATCAGTTATTTTGGATTCTCGCTAATGAAATGTACTGTTTAATCACAGTCTGTAATTCGTTTTCAGAAACGTTTGAAAACCACTTTTTCCCTCTTAAGTGTTTTAATATTGACTGTATGGATCCCAGCTAAGATAATGGAACCATATGAATTTTGCTTTTAAATTAATTGAAAGAGAAACTGGGAGCTGGGAGGTAGAAAAATGTGGCCAAAAATAGATTGCGAGTGGCTGATTGGTTAACAGTGGCGTATGTAGTTTGTATCTCATCATAATTTTCTTCATAATGGGAATTTAGGCAGTATTATGGGATTGATTTTTAATTAGGAGGCTTGTTTCTCTTTTGCATTTATAGAGAGCATGTTTTATATTAAAGAGTACCTTCCATACTATAGAACACATTTAGGAGTGATTGGGTCTATTCTTTGATTGTTAACTTACAGCGATGAAAGATTTAAATCTTGTTTTCATTCAGGCACATCCCTTATATACTGAGATAATTCTCATAATTTCTTCATGGTCAATGAGCATCCTATCAAAAGACTAGACAAAGATCAAAATAAGATTTTCCAAATAAGAAAGTCCCTTTTAAAGGCATTTTAATTTGGTATTTTTAAATTATAGAGTTTATTTTATTCTAATGTGATTAAAATGGATGTTTATTGGTATGGAAGGAAATCTTTTAAGTATGAAACAGTTATCTGGCTGTTTGGCTGTATGGGTACTGTTTATTTCTCAAAATGAATTTGGTTTTCTTGCTGGAAAGTACAAAAGTCTGTGTTTAGGGTGGTTATGAAATATTGTCAGGTTTTTATCTCTTCAGAATGCAGTACCTATACATGACATTCAGATTTGAAACACTTGCCATTTTAAAATAATTGTTGAACCTAAAGAAACTTCTATTTATTTTTAAATGTGAATGCATAACTGCAAATAAATGTTGAGTGTAATGTATATTAAAGTTTCTTGTGGGATATCAGCTGGTGAATTTGTTATATAGTTCTTAGAACAAATTGTCTTTATTTATACAATTATATCCCAAGTAAATAATAAAATGTTTAGTAATACCCCCCCCCATAAATTGATAGTGATATTAAGAAACATACTTGGGATTTGTTAGATTACGCTTACCACGAGTGACTGCATAAAGTATTGTTTCATTTCCTACCCCAAAGAATGGGTTTTTTAAGCTGGGCGCAGTGGCTCATGCTTGTAATCCCAGCACTTTGGGAGGCAGAGGTGAGAGGATTACCTGAGTCCACAGATTCGAGACCTGCCTGGCAGCTTGGCAAGATCTTGTGTCTACAATAAATAAATTTTAAAAAATCAGCTGGGCGTGGTGGCGCGTGCCTGTAGTTCCAGCTACTTGGAAGGCTGAAGAAAAGGATTGCCTGAGCCCAGCAGTTTGAGGTTGCGGTGGCCCTGAGCATGCCATTGCACACCAGCCTGGGCAACAAAGTGAGACTCCAAATTAAAAAAAATATATATATATATATATACACATATATATATATGTGTGTGTGTGTGTGTGTGTATATATCTATATATATATGTATATCTGTGGGTTTTTTAAATTTAAAATTGTTCTTATGATTGGTATATCCTACACTGAACTTTGTCAATGGACCATCATCTGCTTTATCGCATGTTTCATTGGATTGTTCATACCTGCCTGTTTAATGAGAATGTTGCATAGTTTGTGTCTTTTGAACATAGGTTTTCTTTCTCTTGCTTCATATGAATCTGCTGGATTTTAGTATTATCTGTGTAGTTTGCTTCAAGTAATCCTAAACATTTTTCTTTACCCCCCACCCTTTTTTTATGAAAGGTTAACCTGTAAGTTTTTGAGAGAACACCATTAAAGCACCTCATGGTTTGTTTTCTGTTTGTATTTTTTCCCGTGTGTATAAATGTATTTATATGTATGTACCTTTGAATTGCAGAATGCAGTTCTGAGTTGCGCTTGTTTTAGCTCTTTGTAAGTTTAAGAACTTTCTGAATTTTGATGTTCAATATGTTTGCCCATTTTAAAATTTAAAAAAATAAAAATAATCAGTATAATGTGTTACCTTTTTTGTGCTATGCCTTTTAAAGCAAAGATAATATTTTTTTTTCTGTAATCTGCATAGCATATGTCATTGCAGTGGACTGTCTAAATTTCCTTTATTAGAATTTTATGTCAAATATAGTATGAAGTTAGTGGATTGCTACCTGAGTTATCATCGCAGGTTTGTCAGAATGAGATTTGACATTGTAATTTAGCAGTTTTCCAATCGCATTCATTGAGTACCATGACACTTAAAATCTGACAATTGATTTTTATGTCGGGCAATGAACGTCCACTGGTTTGTTTGGGAAGGTTATCCACAAAAAATTTTAAGTACCCTCAAAATTTGGATTAAATTCCCTATATAATTCCCAAAGAATGGAAATTGCTTATTTTTTTAAAAAAGATATAGGGTAACGGAAAAATAAATTTTAAGTTTTAGTTTCAGAGAAGTGTTTTGAGACAATTCAGATTTAATCACCTTTACTGATAAGCTCTTCAGAAAGTAAAACATAGATTTTTATTATTAAATTCTGACTGGCTTTTGAATAAAGAGTCTCTAAATCCATCTATTTAATCGCTCATTTTATTGTTAACAGAATATCTTGACACTTGATAGAGCGAAAAAAACAATTCATGGTTTTTGGTGTTCTCTCAATCTTTAGAGTTTTTTTTTTATTCCTTTTGTTTTTCTTTTTCCAAGAGTATGCCATATATGTTGCTGCCCCTTATTTTAGGGGGTGGTAATAAACAACACTGGTGAAATCTTATGTTTATTATCATACACAAATTCTGTTGGTTTCTGTTTCTGAGTTATTTGTTGTTTTTTCTTTATTTTTTCTCCTTCCCCCTCATTTGCTCATGTCTTGGTTGGCGTTTGGTGGTGTATAACCGTGATTGCGTTACCTTAGCAATAACAATTGGTCGTCTTGGTTACGTTTGTCCTCAAGAGGTGGCCCCCATGCTACAGCAGTTTATAAGACCCTGGTGTGTATTATTCAATCTTTTTTTTTAAATTCATTTTTCTTCACTCTTTCTTTCTCTATCTCACTTTTAGATATATTTTCAGTTGGTTACAAAAATCACAATCCTTAATCATTGCCAACCATGTGACTAATCTTGTCCTATCAGGTTTGTGAGGTTTTTTCAATAGCATCGTCATGTATATTTATTTTATGTTGTGGCTAACGACTAATTGATGCATGGGATAAGATTGTCACATGCTTGCTGTGTTAAAAAGCTTGAATATACATAAAAAGCATTTAAATATCCACCAGAAAAATAAAGATGCATGCAAATTCTATAAATTTAGGTTTTTGCATTACGTTTCTTTTTTAGAATTAATTTGGAAATTTGGATTGCATTAATAAATACATGTTTAAATTTATGTATAAAAATCTTATTTGCTTGTTAATGTAAAAGTTAAACATCTACACCATAAGTTATATAGTGATAGTTTATATTGTGGCAGTATATCCTATGTTCTGCTTCTTTCAATTGATAATCTTTCAACTCAAATCATTTTTAGTAGTGTTTAATGGAATACAAGTCATAATAATATATTGAAAGTTAATTTGATAATTTACTCTTGGCTGAGGCTCATTAATAGCTTAAGTGGTAGATTCAAATCAGTTGTCCATTTTATAGATGCAGTTTGTTAAGAAAATGTGAATTTCACTGTTTCTAATGATTAGATGGGCTCAAACAAGCAGGAAGATGAGAAACTGAAACTTCAGCTTTCTGAAAAGTCTTTACAATAGAACCATTATCTATACTGTGGTGCTTATTCCATTAAATACTGTCCATTGGTATTGTGATTGAACCTGCTTTTTACTTAAACACTGAATTCAGCTCTGTAATCCAATAGGTGCACCTCTCTGAGAAACATAAGAGACAATGAGGAAAAGGATTCAGCGTTCCGTGGGATTTGTGCCATGATCAGTGTGAATCCCAGTGGTGTAATCCAAGTAAGGTGTTCACAAGGATTTGCTTTTAACCTTTAATGTTTGAAGTAGTAGAATTTTAAGGGAAGAGATATTTTAACACATAGAAATATTAAATATTTTTTCAAAGATAGTAAAACACTAATTAAACATTTAAAATGTGTGTTTAGTATCTTGAAATTGGTAATGCCTTTTTTAAAACATTTTAAAATATTTTTTGTCATGAAATAAGATAGTACTAGCAGATTGGGGAAGTAAAGTTATACTCTTGTCTTGAATTAGGCCAGTGCCTCTTTTAGTCATATTCAGACCTCTTTTATTCACTTTGTACATGCCTCCCAGCCATGGATATCAGTTTGCTAAATTTGAGAATATCTACATTTAAGAGTGACCAAATTAGTTAGAATACTATTTCTCTGTTACTTAGACTCAAACTTCATGTATAAAATAAAATACAAGCCAGCTATTGAAATTAATTTTGAGAGCTAGCCAGGCACGGTGGCTTAACCTGTAATCCTGTGCCTTGAGAGGCTGAGGTAAGTGGATTGCCTGAGCCCGCGGGTTCGAGACCCGCCTGGGCAACTTGGTGAGCCCTCATCTTTACAATAAATCAAAAAATTAGCCGGGTGTGATAGCGCACGCCTGTAGTTCCAGCTACTTGGAAGTGAGGCGGAAGGATCGCCAGAGCCCAGCAAGTTGAGGCTGCAGTGGCCGGGAGTGGCCACTGCACTCCAGTGTGGGCGACGGAGTGAGACTCCAACTCAAAAAAAAAAAAAATGGTTTTTTTTGAGAGCTTATGGTTTATCCATCCTTATTTTGTTTCCTAAATTTGTTATACTTAGATATTTTAATTATTTGGCAGTAGTATTGAGCAGGATTCCAGTCAAATATCTGGATCCAGCTGCCAATTTGCTAGACCTACAAAGTAGGAACATGTTGAACTATACCATAAGTATGCAGTAAACAAAATTCAAACTGTGGGACTTTAGGTTAAATACCTGGGTTTTTCAACAGATACACTGTAAGGAGAAGAAAGGATGTTAGGGTAGACTGTAGGTTACAGGAGATCCAAGGTATATCAAGTCTACTTTAAAACGTAGTGCCAGGTAGGGAAGCATGAAAAACTAAATTTTGGTGTCTAGGAATGTACATTCGAGTGATACAACTACCAAACAAACTTTTATAGTAATAACTTTCTTACATTTCTTTATTTTCAAGAAAATAAAAACCTTTAATTTCTAAGATACAACTACCAAACAAGCTTTTATAGTAATAGCTTTCTTACATTTCTTTATTTTCAAGAAAATAAAAACCTTTAATTTCTAAGAGAAAGGTGCATTCTTACCTTTTGATCCTAAGTTTTTGTTAACTCTGTTTTAGAAACATCAGCTACCAGCTTGCTTATAAAGTTCAAATGGATAGAGGTGGTAGATGTTGAAAACATTCAAATTAGAGCTAGAAAATATTTTTTGACTGATTTTACACTCATAAAATATTAAGAACTTAACTGTTAGAACAAGGCTTTGCTACTTTGAGACGATCCCTAGTTACAGAATAACCTCCTAGCATTGTTTGTTTTTTCAGTTCTTACGAACTTGATATTACCTCAAATGTGTTTTATAAAAAGACATGTACTGTCTTTTTAAAAAGCATTCTTTATGAATTAACAATACAAGTTAGCAGAAATTTTTAGTTTTGAATTTTTATTCACATACTTTATTTGGATATGGTTAAATTGAAATGTCATTGGGTTTATTTGCATTTAAAATTTCAGTCACAAATTCTAGGTGTCTATTTAAATTTTTAGTGTCAGTTGATGTTTGGAAGATATGAGGACTCATAATTTAAATAAACCATGCACTTTAGGCAAATTACATTTTAGTTACTTTGGTAAGTGTATTATACACATACTTCTTTAGTATTAGTAAATTTTTTTTTTTTTTTTTTGAAATTAGCAAAGTCTCTGAATGTAATGGTAAAATTTATAGTTGCCATGTCAGAACACCAACAATAAGTTAACTGTTGTGTTTTGACAGTTAATGTTTGGGTATAACGGTCAAAATCTGAGAAAACGTTTTATGAAGTACAGCATATTGCCACCTTGTTCTCGTAGTTAGATTGGCCTGCTATAAGCAATTGAGAATTGGGTTTTTCTTCTTGTATGGGTTGGGTGTTTGTAATTAAACAGTTTTTCTTCTAACTTTTGGTTGTTTTGCTTGTTTCTATCTAAAGATGGTTCTTGAAATTTAGATCTATTAATTCTCTATTTCACATCAAGCTCATTTGGTATCTGTTTAGCTAGCTTTAAATTATTTCTAGGCCAATTGGAACTCTTAAGATTATTGATTTTATGTTTTTCTTTAATTCAATAAAGGTATTTTTATGGGTTTTGACTTTGTGCTTTTCGTCTATTGCTGATGCTAAACATAAACTACACAGGGGAGTATTTTGTTGTGTGATTCAGGGCATTAAATTCCAATATAACGGAGCCTTGGTTGGCCTCGGATAGCCCGTCCCCCGCCAGTGGGACCGGGGTCCGGTGCGGAGAGCCCCTCGTCCCGGGACACAGGGCACGGCCAGAAAGGTGGCTGCCCCCTCGCCCGTCACGTACCACACATTCGTGGGGAACCTGGTGCTAAACCATTCATAGACGACCTGCTTCTGGGTCGAGGTTTCGTATGTAGCAGAGCAGCTCCCTCGCTGCGATCTATTGAAAGTCAGCCCTGGGGGGGAGGGGAATTCCAATATAAGCTGAGGTTTATTTATATATTTTTATCTATCTATTTATTTACTTATTTTTAGATCCAGAATATTTTTTTTTCCTTTTTTTCCCCCTCTTAATTTTTACTTAAAATTGTGGGGTACAATTCAGGTCTAGGTATACAAATATTCACCGCGTACCCTTATCGATGAGGTGTGCCGCCCCCCCTTCCCCAGGCAGATGAGGACTACTGTTAATCCCACCTCCCCACTCCCTGCAGTTTCCTGCTGCTTTCAGTCCTTTTCTTACAGTAATATGGTAGTTGTTCAAGTTCCACTTATGAGTGAGAACATGATACTCAGCTCTTTGTTTCTGTGAGAGATTACACTGAGGTTTATTGATGGTGGTCTAATAGGGACAACTGTTAAGATAATCACTTCTAATTTTTTATGATCATAGTTAACTTGTAAATGATTCGTTTTTAAAGCTAGGATTCTTTATTCTGACAAATGCTCAGGTTTACATATATCTTTTGCCGAATTTGACAAATACAGCATCAATCTAAGATATATTTCTTATTACAGGATTTTATATTTTTTTGTGATGCTGTTGCATCATGGATTAACCCAAAAGATGATCTCAGAGACATGTTCTGTAAGGTAACTAATAAATCTTTGTGATGTATTGACTGTTAAAATCTTGGTTGAAAACTTTCAATTATGTTTACATTTTATATGAAACTTAGGCTCTCAAATCATTATTGGTAAATTACTTATACAACCTTTTTTCTTGGCAACAAAGTTTGCTCAATCTTTTCTTAGGATACAGCAGTGACACTATCTGTAGAGCATGCACTTTGAAAGTATTTTCCCAAGCAGTGCCACTAATGCATTCCACTTAGAACAAATGGCGTATGGTCTTTAGTACGGATGTCTGAGATGTGAGGTACAACCTGAAACTATTAAGCAGAGTACATCTAAGTGGCTTCCACATTTAAAAGCAGAGTCTAAGCATATGAAAGGGGACCCCCCAAAAAACCCCAGAATTTATTTATTAAAAATTGTGTATTCTTACATATTTAAGCGTTAGTCACCTTCAAAGTAATCTGTGTTTGATGCAATACATCTATTGAGATGCTTTCTCCTCTATTCAGAACAGTTTGAACTTGTCAATTTTGATGCCTTTTTTGTTTGTTTGTTTCAACTCTTCCACACTGACAAAACGTTTCCCTTTGAGGAAATTCACTGAAGTCTTAATGCAGCCTCTCACAACAATGCTAGCTGGTACACTGATGCTGGTGGGTTCCTAGAACACTTACCTAATGGGGGGAAGCCTGTAATACAAGGGGCCCGCCCTCCAAGAGATGATTCCAGGTTTTTTTGGGTCCCCCGTATATTATCAGGTACTTCGAGACAACTTCATGGAATGGTGTAGAAGCAAACACTGAGAATTGCTACTTTAAAATGGGTAAAATTTAAAAATAATCAATAGGGTTGAATTTTAGTGGCTGTGTAGTTTTTCTCTTCTGTTATTGAAAAATTGTTTTTCACTCTTTACAGATCCTTCATGGATTTAAAAATCAAGTTGGGGATGAAAATTGGAGGCGTTTCTCTGACCAGTTTCCTCTTCCATTAAAAGAGCGTCTTGCAGCTTTTTATGGTGTTTAATCTAATACACTTAAGCTGCAGTCCCAAAATTAGGGGTAAGTTATGGGAAATTTGGAAATTTTCAGTGTCATGTATGACTAAGTAAGACTATGGAAGGGAAAAAATTTTCAGGATGAACAAGATTTAGGTAGAACTATAATCTGAAACTGCTGAGTTGCTCAGTATTAAAAAGCTATTTGTTATCAGGGCAGAATAAAATACAGCCTCATATTGTGTTATATTGTACTTTAAATTTAGTCCTTTGCACTTGGAGAAATCTCGCAGGTCATCTACCAACAACTTGATAGCACTTTTTAACGAAATAGTGAAAAGTGAATCACTTCATAGTAAATAGTATAGCATTGGAACTAATTATTTATTGTGTTGGTATTTGACTTATAATGGAATTTTGGACATTGAAGAACTTATTTATGATAAGAAAATCAAAAATTTATATCTTATGTCTTTCTAACATGTGAAACAGTCACCAACATGCACTGTAAGTTCATTGATCCATGTTGTGCAATAGTAATTTGTTGGATGTCTTCCACTCGGTGTTTTTCTATTCGAACAGACAATGCAGTCTGGTTTTCTTCCCTCCTCCATTATTATGCGCTTTATTGTCCACTCTGTGTACCACTGTGAAGGCACTTCACACATTCTCTTTCTATGTAATGCCGAGGATAATTTTTTAACGTACATCTCAGCGGCTATTCCATCTCTTTATTTGCTTGTTCATGCAGTTTGAGTGGAAATCTTCAAGGAAACATACATTTTTGAAAAATTTGTGCTGGCATAAGTTTGTCCTGTATAATCACCAACAATCTCTTGATGTCTCCTGAGAGGGGACATCCAAGTGGTTTGCTAGATTACGATGCCCTCCATCGAGTGCAAAGTGTTGAAATTACTTAAGTAAAGGCTAGATATTCATTTTAGATAAAATGAATGGCTCCAGTTTGAATCATAGGTAGAAAGAAGTTCGTGTTGGTACATTGGTTGGATTTCTCACTTCACCAGTCCTTTTTTTTTTTTGTTAAGAATTTTACCCTGCACTCATCAGCATTCACAGTAGTTAGATTAAAATGGTTCTATTTTCAAGCTTTAATTTATAGTCTCTTATATACTGAGAACTTTCTATATTGTGAGCTTTAAGGAAAACCCAAGTAGAATTGAAACTGGGTTTTGGCTCCATATTTTCCAACATATTTTATTGAACCACCTACCATGTGTCCAGCGCTTTGTTTTAAAATGGTTACTGCAAGGTTGTGTTTTGATTTGGGATGTTGGAGGCTTTTTGTACTTGAGTGGAACTGACAGTCCTCATCTGTTTACTTCAGTTTCGTCACTCAGTTATGCTGTTGATTTAATACTGAATTATGCATGATTCCAGAAGTTAGTATCTTGTCTAGCACGCTCAGTTGGCTCAGTGAAGTTTAGAAACAGGGGCCAGTATATAGTTTACTAGGGTTTTGACGTTCGTCTTTAGGTTTTGAACGTGCATTAAGACATACTCGACTGGAAGCCAGTGGATGTGCTGAATGTGTGTACAGAAGTTGTACACAATTTGAGTTAGACTTGACATGAAATTGAAGTTTTTGGGCCGGGTGCAGTTGCTCAAGCCTGCAATCCCAGCACTTTGGGAGACTGAGGTAAGGGGGATTGCCTGAGCCCTCAGGTTCGAGAACAGCCTGGGCGACTTCGTGAGACCTCATCTCTGCAATAACTCAAAAAATTAGCCGGGCATAGTAGCGCACTTCCTATAGTTCCGGCTACTTGGAAGGCTGATGCGAAAGAATCTCCTGAACCCAGCAGGTTGATTGATGCTGGTGTGGCAGTGAGCATGCCACTGCACTCCATCCAGCCTGGGTGATAGAGTGAGACTCCAACTCAAAAAAAAAACTGTGAAGTTTTTGTTTACTTGCTTGTTGGCTCTGAGCTAGATTTTAAGCCTGGCAAGATTTTCCCATCCAAGTTGTCTAATGTAGAAAGCAATAGAAATGGGCTGCAGCCTCTGGATTCTCTCAGAGTCCCTTGTGTGTGTTGTCTCAAGACCTTGGAGCTGTTTTGTTGCTTTGGCATTTTAGAAACAAGCTGGATTCACTTAATGTTAAATTCTGAGAATACGAAAGACAAGAATGACTCGTAGCCTTAAGGTTCAACAGTGAGCTACTAGTAAGTCTTACGTGTGTTTAGATTTATTACCTCTGTGGTCTCTACCAGTTATGAATGAATTGTTGTAAGACAAGGTGTGAAATAATTCTCAGTGTTCTGGTTGGCCACAAAAGTGGGTCACTACCTCGTATGTGTGCCTTTTTGTACTCGTCCCTTTTTCGGAGGCAGGGGAAAGGGTAGTTAGTTTGGACCTCTCACAGAGGACATTGTCTCCTCCTGTTAGTTCACATGAATGTTCTTGAAATCCTAAGGTTGGCATGAGTGGGGTAATAGAGATCTGTTGAACAAGCACCACTATATTAAACAATAGTTTAAATCTCCCCAGAATCTTATTTCTTATTATTCTTTTTGTCATTAAAACTGTGTTAGCAGGCCGGGCTTGGTGGCTCAGCCTGGAATCCCGCGCCTTGGGAGGCCGAGGTGAGTGGATTGCCTGAGCCCGCAGGTTCGAGACCTGCCTGGGTAACTTGGCGAGACCTCATCTCTACAATAAATAAAAAATTAGCTGGGTGTGGTAGCGCGCTCCAGCTACTCGGAAAGCTGAGGCGGAAGGATCGCGGGAGCCCAGCAGGTCGAGGGGCTGCAGTGACCGAGAGCGGCCACTCCACTCCAGTCTGGGTGACAGAATGAGACTTCAAAAAAGCAAAACAAAACAACAACAAAAAAAACTGTGTTAGCATTAACAAAAATTCTTATCAGAAAAATGAAGCCTTCTGATGATATAGGAAATAACCAAGCAAAATAAGGTGGGAATAATAACTAATTAGGAACATCAAGAAGGCAAATGTGGCATTTTCTTTTCTTTATTCCCTTCCTTCCCCCTTTGGAGACAGTGTCTCACTCACTCTGTTGCCCAGATGTAGTGCCGTGATACAATCTCGCCTCACTGCAGCCTCAACCTCCTGGGCTCATGATCCTTCCACCTCAGCCTTCTGGATAGCTGGGACTACAGGCGTGAGCCACCATGCCCAGCTGATTTTTTTATTTTCTCTAGAGACAAGTTCTCACTGTGTTGTCCTGGCTGATCTCAAACTCCTGGGCTCAAGCAGTTCTTCCACTTCAGCCTCCCAAGTAGCTGGGACTGCAGGCACATACCGCCACACCCGACTAATTTTTTTTTTTTTGTAGAGACGAGGTCTCACTGTGTTGCCTAGACTGGTCTTGGGCTCAAACAGATCTTTTGCCTCAGCTTCCCACAGTGGTGGGATTACAGGTGTGAGCTGCAGCACCCAACATTGACTTTTTAATATTTGCTGAGTGTAGTGACCCTGCTGTGGTAATGAACACTTCTGGTACCCCTTAGGTTGAACATCAGACAACCCAAAATAAATAATGCTTCTTTATTTCTTGATTGATTGAATTTTTTGTTACTGGAAATGCTGGCAAATTTAATTCTCACTAAGGAAAGTGATTTCCTAAAGGAAGTGCTATTTAATTTTGAAGAAAGTAAGGCAACTTGTTATGTAAGACATAACCAGTTCCTGTTGGCTCCCATTTTGCAGTCTTGGGTTAAAGAATTAACAAGGCACATTTTATCTATACAAAGTGCTACACACCTCTCTCGTGTCTCCAGCTTGCCCTGACTTTTTATACCTGATGCGGGTGAGAGAAGGAAGAAGCATAGTTCTAATAGACTAGCATGTTTCTCATTTTGTTTAGAAGTAAAGATAGCATTGCTATTTGATTAATTTTGTGGTCCACTAGCTTGGCAAGATAAATGATTGTTAAAGATAATTTTTTGTTGTTGTTCTTTTTCTTGTAGGTCCTTCAGTCTTGGAGACTATGAGGGAGCCTCTGCACCCAGGGAAAATGTTACCCTTTACAGGGGGGAAGGGTAAACCAGTAGGGAATACAGTCCAATCCCAACCCTACTGGGAGGGGTGGGAGGGAGGTGTTGCCGTCACTGTATTAAGTCGATGTTGGGAAACGTTTTAACATCTGGAGCCTTTGCGGGTGGAAATCTGTCTCCAGTTGCAGCTCCAAACTGGATGCGAAGAAGCAAAAAAAAATCTATTTTGTCTGCTCACAAAACAGTACATTCTGGAATATTATGGGGAATTGTACCAAAACAAGAACCATATAAGTCATGCATAGGGATAAGAGAGGAAAAATTCTATAGCGCACAATAAAGGAAACCTAAGAATGGGGGTTACAAGCAGTTAAAGATGCTTTTTTTTTTAATTTAAAGGTTTTTGTATAAATTTTTCCACTTGGTGGGGCCTTGTTTTGCATGCTGATGAAGAATTACACAAATAAAGCTAACAGAATTAAAATCAGCTTGCCTTCCCATGGTAGAAGTAGGTTCTTGGAAGTTACAATTTAAGGTACCCCCCCTAAAAAGCTGGAAGTAAAACAAAACAAATTTAAACAAGGAAGCACCCTGTGAAATGCCAAATGAGTCACTCCTTTTACCTTTGTGGGCGGGCAGGGAGGGAGGAATAAATAGGGTTGGGCATATCAAACTAAAGATGACATCTTAATTTTGCATTAAACATGAACGTAGTGGATATAATTTGATGGTTGTACTTCATTAGATTTAATTTCTAGGCCAAGACGTTATTTTTAAAGTGCAGTTTAAGGTTCAGGCATGCATTCTGGCTCCTAGTGATTGAAAGTACTTTAAATTAGTGGGAAAGTAGCATGCTTGCATCACATAGAGTGAGGTTGGTATTCATTTACCTGTGTTGCGCCAGTTTGTGTTGCAGTTCACCAGTTCGATATAGCCCTGCATTTAAAATTCCTTTTTAAGATTTGTGGATTTTATTTTTATTAAGAATATAGATATATAAAGTACTGTAGTTTACAGCTAGACCTTGAAATATCTTTTTTAGGATCTGTTAGGAATAAGATTGATATTGTATTGTGTGTAACCTGCACAATGTGGAAAGCTGATATACCTGTGCAAAATCTTTGCCTCTGTGCTGTCAGTGTGATGTGCTTTCTGCATGGTTATATACTACTAGTGATTTTATCAAAACTTAAAAATTAAATTACATGGTAAAAGATCTGTAAAAGGCTACATAAATGTTAGTTGGCACATAAAGACAATTGTAGAAGTTGACAAATGATCGCTATATTTCCATGTTTATTCCCACTCAACATATTGCCTTCTAAGCTTTCTTTTTTTTGTTCAAAGCATGATCTTAAAGATATGTTTAAGTTAATGGTTGTAATGCAGGGTTCCTACGCTGTATTGGCGCATGTTGGTGGCCCTCTGTGCCCTAGATGTATGCACACAGGGTGCAAGTCAAAAGCTACAGAGTGAAAGTTGGTTTGGATCCTCTTCATTTCATTTGTTTAGCTTTTCTGTTATTTTTCTCTACTTACATGTATTCCTGTGAATAAATCCTTGTTAAGTTAACCCTTTACTTTTCCTTTCATGTGTATTTTCTTATATACTGTGAATGTGAAAACCTAACTGGTACACTTGATCTTGTGTCCAAGTGCAAGTCTTTATTAATTTGGATTGCCTGAACAGTGTATCCCATGATGATGAAGGAAAATGGAGAGATTTTTCTTTTTAACTCTGCTGGTCAGAGATAAGCCACACCTTTCCATTTTTCAATGCTGCATATTTAATCTGCAACAAAAATGTTAAGCCATAACAGCCTTTTTATATTTTAGTTTGTCACCTTTGCATTGCAGAATAAATACTGAATAACCATTTTTATAAGCAGTTGCTCCTCTTTGCATGGTTCTATTCTCTCAAAGTGTTGAATGATACTGCCATTGCACTGAAGTTTGAGCTGTGTGTGTGTGAATTTATACTGTTTCAAAAAATTTCAAACGCATGGGAGCATGCAGAAAGGTTTGTGTGTGTGTGTGTGTGTGTGTGTGTGTGTGTGTGTGTTTAAACATGTTCTCTCACCTCCTTTCCTCTACTTTGGCTTTGCAAATTTCAGTCTGTAGAGCCTGAAATTATTTTGTAATACCCAATTTAAAAAAAAAAAACAAACCATAAGCTTTAAACCGTATGTGGCATTTTGATTTCTAGGACCGTTGCTTCATTGGGAGCTCAAAATTTGCTTCCTGGTTAGTTTTTAATTATTGAATAGGGTACCTATTTTATCCTTAAACTATAGTGATATTCTGTAGTACTTCAAATACTTTTTTAGAGCTTAATATGGAAACTATTTTAATATTCTGAAATAAGTAATATTTTAAATGGAAGAAATGGCCAAATTTTTCTCTAAAACATAAAACAACTTTATCAGTAAAGTTATCTGGACCTGTGATTGAAAATTCTATATTGGCTAAAAGCAGTATTGTCACCTGTCTGATTAAAAATTAGTTTCCATTTAGTCAGATGAATAACATTATAAGAATGTGACCCTTTTTTGGAGTTACTTGATGTGTTTTGAAATTTAAAGGAAATTATTAGAAAATAAAATTAAGTAAATATGACTGGCAACCTCAGATTGGGTTGGGGTTTTTTGTATATTTTTCCCCCTTGAGGTTATTGTTTCTTCCTAATTTATACCATGTTGCAGATACATAGTATAGAACAGGAATTTGCAGAAGCCATTTAAGTTATCTTTTGAGGTAAGCCCTGATTTAGCATTTATTCTGATAAAACCTAATACATCATGGGATATATATACAAAGCAACTTAAGTCTTGTGGTATAGTCTTAATAGTTTTGACTGTTGACTGTCTATGAAATTGTGAGTTTGTCTTTGTTACATTCCAGTGTTTCTGCCTCTTGGCATGCTTAAAGCACGGCTTACTTCATCTGCTCCTTACACACTAAAATGCTGTTAGTGTGCCCAACTACAGAAATAGCCGCTGCTGAGTGATGTAGATTTTCTACTTGAATATTTGTATGTTGTAGGAACCTCAGGAGGTCAGTGTTTACTGTTTTATATATGCCTTCTTTTTCCTGTTTGAGCTTCTCTCTTTGAAGGATTCTAACAGAACAAAAGCTGCTGATCAACCTAAGTTGGAAACAGAAAGTGTATTTAATGTAATTTAAATGCATGTTTGGCAGTTCATGTTACAGTCCATTAGCAGTGAATTTAGTGCCACAGGTATTCATTTATTCAGGAAAGACTTTTGCTTTTTGTATTGTCTAATCTCTTTAATGACTTCATATTGTGTAAAAAAAAAAATCACTTTTTTATATTTTTGGTTGGTTATTTCCCAAATAATCAACATGTAAATAATCTTTAAGAGCCAGTTCTGATGCTTTACATTATTGCTACTTGATTTTGTTACGCAAGTTAGATTTCAGAAGGATAGGTTTTAAAACACTTAACCAAGCCATTACATCTTAAAACAAAACAAGTAGCATACATTTTGTAATTAACATATTGATAAACACTGTGATTTTTTTGGTTAAGACTTTTTCATTGATCTGAATTGCTTAAATTGCATATATTGTAAAATAGGATCAGATCTATATTTTAAACTAATTTCAGCTGACTTTCCTCTTGAAATGCTTTGTCTACTCAGTTATAAAATATTCAGATACAAGTTTTATCTCAGGTGAATACTCTTGTATCATTTTTGCTTTGGTGACATACACTTATAAAAGGTTGTCATGTTTTTTAGTGTATTTCATTGAGAATCTCCCATTTAGTCTGGGTTTGTTTGTTTGTTTTTTTTCCTCCTGTTATTCTAGCAGACTGGGATGGTATAAAGCCTTCCTGTCAAACTTCTTGCATGCAGGTTTACCTGAAAATGAGTAAAGTTTGGTTCTCGTTTTCTCCAAATCTTCAAAATAGGAAAGTGGACATTTTTCTCCCCTATAAAAAATTATTGTGCTTAAGCAGAAATGCCAGAATTAAACTAATTATTCTTAAGCTCTTAGCCTAAATTTTAAGTCCTTTGCCATGAGGAAAAAGTGATTTTTTGCTTCACATAGCTAATCTGTATTATTCATATTGAATGTATTAACAGATAATGGTGCAAAAACACTCTTCCCAAGAGAAGAGCGTATCATGCATAACTGAAATTTAAATCCTTCCTTTGGTAGTACTTTAAAACACACAGCTTTGCTTACTGAATTATTTTTGCAAATTATACAAGGGGGGAAAACACTAACTGTTGCTAGTACTGTTACTGAAGTGTAGGCTTGGAACCGCTTAAGCTTAAGAAAACTGTGGTCTTTGAGTTGCTGACGGTCTGGGGTAATCTGAGTGAAGAATGAGATCACGGAGCTGTGTGGTTAACATGTTATCTAGCACCACGCAATGTGGCATTGTATACCAACTTAGTGCATTTTATATTGTGTTAAATATGAAGATACTTCTAATGCCTCTTTAAAATTAAGTTTTACGTAAAAGTTGGTTTTATTCACCTGTACGCTTTCCAGGTGACTTGTAACTAATTTTTTGTCTTATATGGATCTTTGCCCCATTGGCATTACTTACATGTAGATAATGCTTTATGCCTAATTATTATACATCCTGATTTTTAAGGTATACATTTAAATTACAGCAACTGTTTATTGTGGTTTGTATCTCAGAATGTATTATTTAAACAAAGATGCATAATAGCTGAATGTATGCATAATTTTGAGAGAAGTTAAAATGGTGATTTTTTTCCCTCACCTCTTGTATATTTTAAAACCAAGCCAAATCTGTTTGCCAAGCAGTGTATTACTAAAAAGAAAACCAGTAGTTCTCGCTTTATTAACAGTTTTTGTTTATCTACCATGGAATCTACTTATATTGTGGCTTGGTATTATGCAGGATTAGCTCTTTTACAGGTCTTACATCTTTCTAAAAGCCTACTATTATAACATGGTTAGCCTATAAGGCAGTGTTGGTCCCCTTCTAATATTGGCCTCATAAAGGGGTTCCACTGTACTTTCCTCGTATTACTTTATTGTTGTTTTCCTTTGTGAATATGTAACCAAATTGAGCTTGAGTGATTTTTATGGAGATAATTATTAGACAATACTGTATAATTAATTTTGCTTAATAGACTCATCTTGTGAGAAAAGATGTTTAAATGTGTTAAATGATTTCACTTCATATTATAAAACAGTTTTACACTTCTTAATATGTTAACATTGGGTGCAATAATTTAGTAGCGTTAGCTTTAGTTATAAATAACTGGATCTTTCTGCTGACAACTTAGGTTGTATGAGTTATGCTTAAAAGCTTTAAATCTAATGTTTCCTGTACCTGCCACACTATGTTAGAATGTGTCCTTCAAACATATCCTCCTGCAACTTCTCAAACTGTACTAAATTGATATTTCTTGAAGTCTAACTCTGTGCTAACAGATCTTCATTTTAAATAGAATACGGTTTTAATTTTTGATAAGCTGCTGAATTTTAAAGAGAGTTTTTTGGGGCCACCAAATATTTTGGATCATGCAGAGAATATATATTGTACTGTAGTAATTTTGTATTTACATTTGTATGATGTGACATAATAGATGTGAATGTTAATCACTGCTTGACTATGTTAATAAAGTTGTTTAACTATAGATGTTGCACTCTGATTTTTAATGAAAGGAAATGAGCTTTCTTTCTCCCTACCCCATTTTGGGTCCAGGTAGGCCTTCAATGTGTGTTTTGTTTTTTCTTGTTTTTTTGTTCGAGGTTTTTTTCCCCTTAGCTTACACATTAGTACACTCTTGTTTAGCATCATTTATTTTTTTAAATCAAGTATTTTCTTATTTGTATAGTGTAGTAAAAACCTTTTTTCCACACATTTTAACTCTGATTATTGATACATTTTAAACAGTCGATTCTAAGTTCATCTGAGGATGGGAGAGATACTGCTTTGCAAAAAAGAATTAAAGGTGACATGGTGAATATAAAACAGATGTAAGAATAGATTGCATGAGTGTGTATGAATGTCCTATTAAGGCTTCCTTTTTATCCTTAAAATTTTTAAGATTTGTAATTTTGGAAATTAACATTTATAAAAGAGTTTCCTCTTTGAGATGTAATCTATTAATACAATTGCTTGTTACTAATTAAACGTATTAATATATTTGAGGGACTACATGTGCATAACTGTCAAGTGGTCTTTTATTTGAGATTTAGAACATTTTTTAACAGGAAAGAGTCTAAGAGAGATCAGTGCAGCCCAGAAACTAAGAAGGGAGGCTTGGATATATTTGCGACAAGTCTATTGTGATGATCAGAGAAGAAATTTGGAACTTGAGTATCGTGTTCTAAAATGCATCTTCAACAGCTTTAGATGCCAGAATTTATGACTTGAGTTGTGGAAGAAGATAACTAAAGTCAGCCTCATCATTAGTCATTCAAGATTTTAATTTGTTGCTGCAGTCTTAGAGGAATTGTGCCTGAAGCTAAAAATCCTTTCTTAAGCCTTTAACTTTTTAGTGAAACTAAAGTCCTTTCAGTTTTATGCAAGTAATCTTTTTCTTCTCCGTCCAGGTGATTAAACCATCTAAGTGATAAATGAGTAAGTCTGGCTTTACAGTTTTTGAACCGACAGGCATTTTTATCTTGTAATGAGTTGAATATGAGACCGTTGGTCAGTCATCTGCCTGTGTGTACATATCATGTGATTCTTTAGGGATGGTTGGAAAGGTGGCGGTTGGAATCACAGCTTTGAGCTCAGACTCCCTTTGTGTCCCAGACAGTGGGATGTGGGGACTGCTGAAGCTCTCGCTGCCGTTTTGTGACCCTTCATCTCTGAGGCTCGTGTTAACTTGACGTCAACCTAGAAGATCTCCAGTATTCAGACAGACGCAGTCTGTAAATCACGATTGAAAACACAATTTCTAAACCATTGGCAAGACTGATCCAAGTAAGAATTGTTATACTAAGAAGCTTTAGGTTTTGGGGCTAGTCGTTAATGTAATTCATTTCTATGTATGTTGTGAAGAACTTCATTAAACAAGTAGTTTAAGAAAAGACAAGTGAACAAGCTGAAATGAATTTTAATACAACTACCCAGTGATAAAAACACTGTATTTTTGTGCATATATAAAATACAGTGAATTTGCATTGTTTTCAGTTATATTCAGATTTCCTGTTTAATATGCACATTAACATGCCTACATAATATTTTATTAGCAATTTACACAACTCTCTCTTGGGCATTCGGCAGTTACTTCTAATTTTCCATTCTTAAAAATAAGGTTGTAGCAAGTGTCCTCATGCTTGTATGTTTCCATGCATCTGTTACGTGTCCATGAGAACAAAGGACAGGAGATGGAAGGTGGTCATTATGAGGGAGGCTTGCTGTTTCCAGTGGGTTAAGGAGGTGGAAGGAGGTCTGAGAGGGTGTCACGTGAGCAAAAACGCAAGGGAGTTGACTGTGGGTGTCTCGGGGAGAGTGTTTGGGGGAGAGAGCAGTAAGGATAAACGCCCCCATTAAAGTGTGTGACGTGTATTGCGAAGGAAAGAGGTATAACCTGAGCACCCAGAGCAAGGGAGAGAATAGTGGATCCAAGATGTAACTGGAAGACCAGGTAGTGTCGGTCAGTATTATTACACTTGTGTGATGTAAGGGACCATTGCAGGGTTTGGTGGTAGAAAAGTGGCACAACTAATTCAAAATAGACTACCATACAATGGTGGGAGCAGGTCGCCCGTTTGAGAAATGCTGCTGTGAACAGGGGAGAGTTGATGACTTGAATCTGGGTGGTAGTGGGGAAGTGGAAGGTGGTTGGATATCTGGATGTGTTTTAAGGAAGGAGGGATCAAAAATTTGCCAACATTCTGGACGTGGGTTGTCGAGGCAGGCCCACTTGGCTCTTAAGACTTGGCCGACTTGAGCAGCTGGAAGAGTAGATTTGCCCTTAATCTGAATAGAAAAGATCTGGTACTTGGTGTGAGGCATGGCAGGTAGAGTAGGCAGCTGGAATTCAGGGGAGAGAACCTAGCTGAAGATGAAAATTGGAAGTTAGAGTGCAAGTGGTGTTCCAAACCACGGAGCAGGGCCATCATCTGAGGGGTGAAAAAATTAAAGATGGCTGGGACTTAACCTAAACACTTCAGCATTAAAGCCTTGAGAGTTGAGTAAGGAAAACCAGAGGAACATGGTGTTCTGGTATATATAATTGAGAATTTACTTCCCATCTAACTAGCAATGTGAAGGGCATGGTTTTGTCAGATTTAAGTTTGCGCTTCCATTTTGCTCAGGGCCAACAAGTTAAGTGGTTTTGTTTTCTTAAGAGTTGTTTTCAAGAAGTTTGGAAGCTTGTGAAGAGTGAACAGGCCAGAGTGTCCTAAGGTTCCTTCCCTAAATAAGCGGCTGTGGCATCTGAATTTAAACACCATCCCCAAAAGACGAGCAACAGGTGTTTTGCAACTAGACTACGTTATTTTTGAGTTCATATGAAAAAGTAAGGCAAGCCAGAAAAACGGTTAAAATTAATAGGGCAGGACAGTGCCAATCTGGTTTTTTGTTTTTGTTTTTTTTAATGATGGCTGCAGGAATTAGAACTACTGATGTGTGGCTCATGCCTCTAGTCCTAGCACTTTGGGAAGCTGACGCTGGCGGGTCACTTGAGACCAGGAAACTAGTGTATGACACTTCCGGTGGATTATTTGACAAGCATGAAAACTGGGTAGAGATTTGTGAAGAAAGTTGGGTTCTTAACTCACACTGTGCCACAATTCTGAATGACAAGGAATTAAAAGTACTACATTAAGCCATAAAAACTTGGCCAGGAGTGGTGCCTCACCCCCAGCACTGTGGAAGGCTGAGGTGAGAGAATTAATGAGTCCAGGAGTTCAAGATCAGCCTAGGCAACAGAGCAAGACCCCATCTCTACCCCCAAAAAAATTGTTTAAAAATTAGCTGGGTGTGGTGGCACGTGCCTTTAGTCCCAGCTACTCGGGAGGCTGAGGTAGAAGGTTTGCCTGAGCCCAGGAAGTAGAGGCTGCAGTGATCCTGCCGCTGCCGCCCACCACCACCACCACCCAAGAAAAACTAAAAAACTTAAAAGTACAATCCTAGTGATGTTGGCATTTCTAGTTAGACAAAACCCAAAGGTCTTAAGAGATGGGTTTAAAAGACAAAATTCTGCGGGACAGTCTGAAAACTTAGGGGAAACGTGACAGGCTCCTAAGTTACGAAGCACTGGAAGTCAGTAAGACAGCCCAATAGAAAAGTAGGCAAATGATAGGAATATTTGATAGATATCCAACAGTCCATTGAAATTAACTACAATTAGATCATGTGCCCATATTGGCAAAGGTCACAAAGGCTTGGTAACGTGCCTAGAGAGTACGTAAACAGACATTCGTACATCCCTAGTGGGAGTAAGTGAGTACATGAAGGGCAATGTAGAAATCAACATTACTGTTTTATATAAAGATGTATATCTGATCTATAAATCATCCCCTACGTACTTAACCTTCATGAGAGCCGATCACAAGTAGTAAGGTGCTAAATATATTGATATTCACTGAACTGGCAAAAATCGAAAACTCAGACGCTACCAGTTGTTAATAAGGATACATGATGGAAGAACAGGAAACTTTAAAAGCTGATTCAGTACAAGTACTTTGGAAACCAGTTTGCCATTACCCAGTGAAGTTGGAATGCTTGCATAGGCTAAGACAGTTCTTCCTACACCAACGTATATCTGTACCCTACAATCACTTGGCATGTATGCTAGCAAGTAAGAATACATCAGCATTGTAACAGCAAAAAAATGAAAAGGACCCACCTAAATATCCAACAGAATTGGTGAGTTTTAAAAATAGGGCCGAGCAAAAGAAGCCAGTCTCGATCCTGTACTTACAGAGAAGTCATCTATGTGAAATTCAAAGACAGACAAAACTTTAAAAGTACATAGTGATGCATGTATAAATGTGCAAAATTAAGATGATTACATCTTTGGGGAAGAGCTGAGGATGCAATCTTGAGGGGTGTGGGTTGTGAGTACATGGATGTTCTTTTTGTTATCTAAATGGTACATAAATATTCATGTTTATTTCACAGATAACTTCATTGCACTGGATGGTTACCTTGCATTGGCATACTAAACCTGTCGGGGTTTTTTTTGTTTTGTTTTAGTAAGTCCATCTTTTATACTAAAACCAGGTCTGGAAAAAGGCAAATACATGATATCAAGACCATTTCCATTCAGTGTTATTAGGAAGTAGAGCCCATAAGAACTTTTGTCTTTTTAGCTCATCAGGTATTCAATATTATCTACAAGGACAGATAATATACTTCACTATTTGCCTTTCTAGCATCTTTACTGGTAAGCTTCCGTAAATACTTTTACTGTTTCGCTTTGAAGGCACGTCCCCCCCCCAAAAAAAGCGTGTCTAAGATGCTGATGTCAACACTTCCTTTTCACAATTTAAAACATAGCGCTTGTTCAAAGGCCTACTCTGTATATGTTAATGAACTTTAATTTTCTTGAGGTCCTCAGGACTCTAAGCTAGTCTGCCCAATGATGTATAAATCAAAATATGTCCGCTAGAGGGAGCCGTTTACCTAGCTTAATCTTGGAACATTATCAGGACAGTATTTTGTAGGACCATTAAGGCATTCACATATAATGAGCAAATGTCCATCCCTTAAGTTCTCTTATTTCAACATGCAGTTTTACATGAAAAAAAAAATCTTTTTTCTTGTCTTGGTCAGAATATTTATTGTCTTTATCTGAAAAATTCCCCATAGATAATTGTTGGTTTTAGCTTTCTGCAACCAGTGCCTAAGCTCTGAAGAAGCTTACCGTCTTGTGAGCTACCCTGTCTTCTGGGCAAGGGACATTTTGGGATAATTCCGCCTCTTTTTAACTTCTTTCTTGAATTTCTTCTCGTAGACAGGATTCTCACAGCTGCACGAGCTTTCTTACACATGTCCTATCATTTCTGGAGTTACGCTGTTCTTTACGTGTTGAGAGAACTGTTTCTTGAGAGCAACTTTGTCTTCCATTAGGCAGTGCATGTAATCTGCAACATTCTGACCCCTGAAGTGCTTCTGGTGCATTCAACTCTGGTTTCAGAATCATAACCAGGGAATCACTTGGTACTGCAGGGGCTTGGCAAGCCTCCGTCCACAGCGCCCTTCAGGGCCCCCAAAACTTGGTCACTAGTGGTCGTTCTGGGAAGGCCTGCATCCAGATAGCAAGGGAAAGCACCAGGCTAGCCATCAGTGTTTTCTGCATCGTGTTCACCTCCGGACACCCCCACTTGGCCTGCATAGGTCTTGTTCATGCCAAACCTACTGAGAGGCCTGCGGCCAGCAGCAGGCCAGTACGGTACGCTGCGGCATAATTTGTCAGGCTGATTCACACACGGTACCTCGGTAGTTCCTGTGATAAGCTGCACAGATATGTCGCCTTTTATACGAGCATAAGCAGTCTCACAAATGATACCTCTGTTACGTGAGCTACGTTACGTGGGTATGTTACTTATTTTTTATCTTGTATTATCAAGTTTTTTGGGGTTTTTTTTTTTTTTTTGAGTCGGAGTCTCACTCTCACCCTGGCTGGAGTGCAGTGGCCGCTCCCGGCCCCCGCAGCCTCGACCTGCCGGGCTCCGGCGATCCTTCCGCCTCAGCCTTCCGAGTAGCCGCAATTATAGGCGCGCGCTACCACGCCCGGCTGATTTTTTTGACTGATTGTAGAGATGAGGTCTCGCCAAGTTGCCCAGGCGGGTCTCGAACCTGCAGGCTCCCACAGCGCAGGATTCCAGGCTGAGCCACCGAGTCCGGCTTCACTTGGTATCTTTTAGAGTAGGCTTTCTTCTTGACAACTTGAACAAACAATTTCTGTACTTGTTTCCTCTAGGACCAACACTGATCTCTGTGCCAAGCTTTTGTGAAACACTGCTCTAGATGACAAGCAGTCAGTGGTGCCAAACCTCAGTCAGTTCGGAACACTGTATGTTTCACTTGCAGAATGTAGCCTCAGATAACTACAATTCTTTAATTCCCATGTATGTTTTCCAAAAGTCTGCATTACCTGCCACAAAACACCCTGCGGAACAGACAAAATAATCCTGAAAACTTTTTTAGAGCAGTTTTTAAATTCCGGTGCTATTCTCCCCTTGGGATATAGGAAATCTTCAAGATGTTTCTTTAAATACGGGGCTTATGATCTAGACAGGACATTTCAAACATTAATGTACATATGTGTCACCCCAGACTCTTGTTTAAATGCATATTCTGAAGCCGGGCTCGGTGGGTCAGTCTGTAATCCCGCGCTTTGGGAGGCTGAGGTGAGTGGATTGCCTGAGCCCGCAGGTTCAAGACCCGCCTGGGCAACTTGGCAAGACTTCATCTCTACAATGAATCAGAAATTAGCCAGGCATGGTAGTGCGCGCCTGTAGTTCCAGCTCCTTGGAAGGCTGAGGCGGAAGGATCGCCGGAGCCCAGCAGGTCGAGGCTGCGGTGGCCGGGAGTGACCATTGCACTCCAGTCTGGGTGACAGAGTGAGACTCCAATTCAAAAAAATAAAAAACAAAAATAAATAAATGCATATTCTGATTCTTTAAGTGTGGTTTGGGCCTGAGTCTGTGGTGCCTCACTGCTCGTTTATGGACCTTACTTTGAGTTAGCAAGGACCTGGAGATTTCTTGGGAATCTGAAGTTCTCTTATGATAACAATGACAACATGGTTTGCATGGAAGCTTCACAAGAACACAGAGGCTTTGTATATCTTGTTTGCTCGCGTATCTGCACTGTCCTGACAATTCCCGAAACAGAGTTGATGCTCAGTAAATATTTGTTGAATGGATGAAGACAGTGCCTAAGTTCTTCAAGTATAATAACCCATTTTATCTTTTTGACATCCTCCCGGTAAGCTCTATTATTCCTGGATCATAGGGAAGCAAACAAGGTGTGTTTGCTGTGTGGTGGGACCAGGACCTGCCTCTTGAACCCCAGTAGTTTAACTTGTCATTCTGGCTCCAGAGCCTATGCTTTAGCAAAAGTACTCTACTGCCACTTGTTTTTAGGTAGCCTTTCACCAACAAAGAAGTTAAGTGTCAGACTGATACAGGTGATTATTGTCCAAAGGCCTGATATTGCCTGTTTGTGGTCACTTGTTTCTGTCAGATTGTGGGGTTTGCGATGCCACAATGTAACATCCCTGTGATGGTAGTCAGGGCCCCACGCTGTCAGTGGGGAGTATTGCCCCCACGTTCTGATTTGGCTCACCAGTTGGGAGTGGGAAGAAATGAGAGACATTCAGTTAAGACCCACTCAGGGTTCGGGCAGGAACAAGTCCTTACCCCATTATCCGATTTGGCTAAATCCTGTAGTTTCATCAACCAAGGGAATTGTCATAATCCCGAATTAAGAATGATCAATAAGACAGGAGCACAAGTGTTCACTGGCAAGCAGTCAAATAGAGCTATTTACTGTCCATCTTTCAGGTCTTTTGCTACACTAGCATTCCGTACTGAGCCTGTATTCCCAGCACTTTGGGAGGCCAAGGTGAGTGGATTTCCTGAGCCCATGGTTTGAGACCAGCCCGGACAACTTGGCAAGATCTCGTCTCTACAATAATAAAATAAAAAATGAGCCGGGTGTGGCAGTGTGCACCTGTAGTTCCAGCTCCTTTTAAGACTGGGGCGGAAGGATCGCCAAAGTCCAGTAGGTCAAGGCTGCACTCCAGGTTGAGTGACAAGAGTGATACTCCAACTCAAAAAAAAGGGGGTGGGGGAAGAGACTATTTGAAATTTTTCTATATACCAAAAGTCGATACATAATTTAAGCAGTAGTGGAATGGGTTGTGTTAATAAAGTTCATTTACTGTTCAAGTAACCCAGTTCCTACCTACAGTAAATTCTATTTTACATGCTTTGTGATTGAAAGTCAAATTCCTGTAGCTTTTTATTTAACATTGAATTAACGTCCCAGTAAAACCTATTAAATAGTTTGGGAAGACCCATGGATATCTCAGAAAACTTCTGTCTTCTTGGGAAACAAAAAAGATAGCCTGTAAGTGTAAATCCAAATTTATATCAGACCTTTATCCTGCTTTTTAGATGTCTTGGTTTCTTGCGATCCCAAGGTCCCCTGAACGTATGTTCTTCAAATTCCTCTCCTGGTACTTTGCAGAAATACTTAACATGTTAAAATTGTCCTCCTTACAGTCTTCTTTAGACAAATTACGACTTCACCTCTCTCTCTCTCTCTCACCCTCACCCTCTTTCCCTCCTTTCCTGTCCCCCCTCCCGCTGCTCCTTCCCTCCCTCCCTCCCCGCCTACCGCCCACTCACTTCCTGCTGCTTTGACTTCGCTGTTCCTTCCACAAGAAGTGAGGAGAGCCTTAAGGTCATTGCACCATCAGTTTCCAAAGCCTGAACTGTTTTCCCCTTTTTATTCACACGGCTGGCTCCTTTTGGTCATTCATTGTGGGTTGAATATCACATCCCCACAGGGGCCTTTTCTCACCACTATTTAACTTATAGGTGGTTTTCTGCCATGTCTCCCTGTTTTACTTTCTGCATAAGGCTTGCTTAGTCATCATGTCTCCTGAGTCTCCTCCAATCTGTGATAGTTTCTCAGTCTTGTTTTTCATGTCTTTGACAGTTTTGAAGAGGATTGCTCAGCCGTTTTGTGGAGTACTTCTCAATTTGGGATTGTCTGATGTTTTCTCATTCTTGGAATTATAGGGTTTTGGAAGAACAGGGTTTTGCAAAGAGGGGAAGTGTCCTCCTTGCATCGTATCAGGGACTCTAGGATAACAACATGAATGATCACTGGTGATGTTGCCTTTGATCGCTCCTTAAGGTGATGTCTGCAGGTTTCTCTGTACTGAAGTTACTACTTTTCTCTTTCCACACTCGATTCTTTGAAAGCCAGTCATCAAGTCCAGCCTGCATTCAGGAGGACAGGAATTAAACCTCCTCTCCTAGGGAGCATTTATGGATATTATTTGGAATTCCTCTCTAAATACTGCCCCTTTCTCTTATTTAATCATTTATATCAGTATGGGTTCATGGATACATACTATATTCTTTGGGTTATAATCTAATACTGTCATCATTTTTTGCTCAAATTGTTCTAGTTTGGACTATTGGGAACACTTTCAGATTGGTTCCTGTGGTGTTGTTGTTTGGGGTTGTTGTTTTTAAAGAGATGAGGTCTTGCTCAGTAATCCAGGCTGGACTCAAACTCCTGGACTCGAATGATCCTCTTGCCACAGCCTCCCAGGTAACTGGTACTACGGGCGAATACCACTGCATCTGGCTTCTGTGTGCTTTTGGCATGCCCCATCCTTTTTTGTTTTGTAGCACTGTACTCCCAGGCTCATCTTGTATGTTTCCTGCCCCAGCCCTAGAATCAGCCATTTCCCTGAGGAGCCCTGTTTCTGTCTGTTGGAGAATGCATTTGGAAACCAAGATCTGGGCATTGTGTGCATTGCTGCCACCACTCTTAGCCCTTTCCATGGGCAGGGCAAGGAAATGCATGTATGTATATTAACCCGTGTATTCCCCCAGATCCATATTTCTCTTTTACTATGTAAAAATGAACATAACGCTAAACTGATGTCTTCAACTCTAATCCATCCTAGCCTCTTCTGTCCCACACTTGCCTTACTTATTTACTCATGTAATTTATTTCTCAGAAAGGAATAGACCTGGGTTTAATTACGTTCGGTGTATTTACTTACTTTTTCAACCCTAACAAACATGTCCTTTCAGAATAACACCACTGTGAGAAACAAATTTACTAACTAGAGTACAGTGTGTATACAGAGGTTCATTTCTTTTCTGTCTTTGATTTTTACAGTATCACAACACCATTTGCCGGTTACTTGGGTCAGCTCTTTTGTTTTCTAGCTACTTAGATCAGCTGCTTTTTTCATCACTCCCTTCAGTGAGGTGATGACGTACACTTGTAATAAAGTCGAATTCACTCGTCTCAGTCTTCATTTCATACTTGGATGCCCACCTCCTCCAACTTTTTTTATTTTTTATTTATTTTTTACTTTTTATTTTTTTTTGAGTCGGAGTCTCACTCTGTCGCCCAGACTGGAGGGCAGTGGTCGCTCCCGGCCACCGCAGCCTCGACCTGGTGGGCTCCAGTGATCCTTCCAAGGAGCTGGAACTACAGGTACGTGCTACCACGCCCAACAGCAGTGGTGAGGAGAGGGGTGCAGCTGTGGGCTGTTACCAGCCTATATTCCGGCAGCGAGGGCATGGTGAACTAGCTTTGTAAAGATCTGGATGTGCACACCAGCAGTGTCCACCATACTGACCTACTGTGAGCGTAGCTTCAGGAAAGAAAGTTCACCTCTTGAGCTAAAGATGTCCCACAAACTGGAGCACTAGCTGGGAGTAGGAGCCTGGAACAAGTAGAGGAAGGGTGTTAGAAACATCGACTTGTGCCCACTAACTAGTTGCAGGGAAAACGGATTGTAGGGGCTACCTGTGGTCTCTTCCTTGCCTTGTGATCAAAATAATACGCATATTAACCAAGTTTATTTTCTTTCTGCTTACCTAATAGGATAAGTCAGTGTGTTTTCTTTTGTTTTGTTTTTCTTTCGGGTTGGAGTCTCACTCTGTCGCCCAGGCTGCAGGGCAGTAGCATGCTCACGGCCACTGTAACCTCAACCTGCTGGGCTCAGGCGATCCTTCTGCCTCAGACTTCCACGTATGGCTACGTACCACCACACCTGGCTAAGTATTTTATTTATTGTAGAGACGAGGTCTCGCCAAGTTGCCCAGGCTGATCTCGAAACCCTGGGCTCAGGCAATCCTCTCACAGGCGTGAGCCACTCACTGCACCTGGCTTTTTTTTTTTTTCCCTCAAACATCTTAGGGATTAATCCATGGTAATTTTTTTGTTTTGTTTTTAAACAAAGTTTATTAGAGGATAAAGGAAGAAAAGAAAGGATCAATCCGTGGTAATTTTAAAATTGGGACACAAGATATCAAGGCCCAGCGGATACCAGGAATTTAAAGGAAAAGACGATCCAGAAACTCAGGTGATTTGTTTGCTTTCATTCTCTGAGTCCCTCTCTGAAGCAAACAAATGCCCACTCCTCTCTGGCCCGGGTGTGCGGCTCCCCCATGAGCAGAGCCAAGTCCTCCACAGTTGGAGCCCAGATAGAGAGGTAAACAGCTTCTGGCGACCCAAGTTTCCCCAGAGGCCTCCCAGCAGCCAGTGGCCCAGGTTAGTCAAACCATTACTCGGGGATAATGAGCTTACAGGAAAATCACTGGCCATGGGAGGAGAATCAGCCCCTGAGACATAAGAGGAAGTAATTTCTAACAAAACAAGTTAAGTAATGAAATAGGAGAAGGACCTCCACTTTGCCCCTCCTCCAAATTCCACTGAAGTCACAAAGAAATAGAAAAATAATCTAAAAGCAGCACAGGAAAATGAGAAAGGGCGCTTCCAGCCAACAAACAACACGGTACAGAGTTTTTGAAAATAATAAAAAACATGGGAATTGACTGACAGAAAAATCCAGCAGGGCAGAAGAACCTAAAACCATTAAAAAGGAACATAGCACTCAGTTGGTTTACTAAAGAGATAAATAACTGAGCCATGTCCTTAAGTCCCCATCGTCTCCTGGAGTTGCTCCTAGAGCCACAGGTTCCATTGTTTGGGTTTAGGTGAGAATTGCTGGCATAGTTGGCTGCAGACATGGAGAAAGGGTGTGCTAAATGAAGCCCGGCTCTTGGGAGTCTATTTTGTACATCTCTTCCCAACACCAGTGGTGTTCTGTTGCCAGCTTGAAATTGGCTAGAGTAGGAGACTTTACATTGCTTCAAATTAGGACCTTCTCAGAGCTGATTGTTAAACATTTACTCCTAGCAAAGCACTGCTCCAGAGTATGCTAAGGTTAGAGAACAAGGACAATGCCCTGGGGGCCCAGGGAAACCTAGAGAAGGAAGAAAGTTACCTACAGTCTGCCTATCCTTGTGATTCCTGTCACCAAAACTTGCCGTCAGGGTGACCCCCTTGCGTCCCCTCCCACTGTAGAAGACTTTCTGTCCTTTCAATGAATCCTGCTTTAAAGAAAAAAAAACTTGCGTTCACTGCCAGGTAAACAAGAGTTATCATTTGAAGCAAGGAAAATAGCTATGGATTTCAAGAACAGACTGAAATTCTTTTCCTACAAAGAAGAACAGAAAACCAAGAATCAACAGCTTGGGGAAACCAAGAGCATGAAAGACAGCACCAAAGTTAGCAAACATAACTAGCCACTCTAAAAAAAGTCAGTGGAAACATAAAAACTTCAAATTAATCAGAGTTAATATCATCAGAGTAACTTGAAAATGTATTACATTTACACATAAACATTTAGACATATTACATTTAAACAAAAGACAGCTGCTTTCTTTTCAAGAAAGAAAGAAACAATGTTAAGAGATGTGAAGGACAGATATAACTAAAATTGTTCAGGTATAGGACTGTGAGAATAAAAGGGAGAAAATTAACAAAGAAATAAGAACATTTCCCAGAACTAAGACAGGAGTTGGATTGAAAGGGTCCATTAAATGTCAGGCAGAATTAATGCAAAATGATCTTCTGACCTTATCCAGGTATTAGCACGACAAAGAAGTTAGGTCTTTTCTGCCTCTCCTTTTAGAAACCACCCAAAAATAACAAGAAGAATGAGAAACAGTAATGTCAACTCCATATCTGATGAATCTAGAAGATACTTGCAACTAAGATAGGACGAAGGACTGCCAAAAGCAGTGATAACCAACAGAGATGCACAGAGGCGTGGAACCCAGAGCTGAGAAAGAGCCAGCAGAACCCCTGACTCCAAAGTAAAGTGCAAAGCCTGAGATGAAGAATCAGCCATCCCTTTTTTTTGCGACCTTGGAATGAGCTTCTGGAGGTGGAACTTTTCTGAACACAGTTTGGTACTGAGAAAAAGCTGAGGAAGTGAAATTGAGCAGGAAATATCATAGACTGATCATATTTTTCAGGAAGTAGTCTGCTGTTGAGGCAAGACATCCCCTTGGTGCTGACCTCAAGTAGGCTGCACTGAGAGGAACCCATCCACCGTGTCAGGGGGAGTTTCTGCAGACCGTGAGTCCCACAATCCTGGCCTCTCTCACACAGAACTCCAGTAAATAGATAAGAACTCACCTTATGTTAAGTTGAACAAAAACAACAACAACAAAAATCTAGCAGAGGAACTATAAAAATAGAAAATGTGGGAGAACCCTCCTAGCATAACAAGTAGTATGTGAAGGATTCTCATCATTTAAGTTTAAAAGTTTATCTCTGTAAAATTCAACTCCATAAAACAAGAACACAAAGCAGAAACATAAGCATGTAGGGAAGATAAGAAAAAACATGGGGACATATTTTTCTTCATGTTGATGAAACAAGGCAGCAGGGCCCAGGCAAGAGTGAAAAGAAAACACAAATTTGTAAATGTGAACATGATGTGCAAAGCAACACAAAGGAAAATTGACATTGCTGAAAACACAGTGATGTACACAGAGGGCAAGATTTAAAAAAATAAAATTTTTTGCTGGGCTTGGTGGCTCAGCCTGTAATCCCAGCACTTTGGGAGGCTGAGGCGAGTGGATTGCCTGAGCCCGCGGGTTTGAGACCAGCCTGGGCAACTTGGTGAGACCTCGTCTCTACAATAAACCAAAAATTAGCTGGGTGTGGTAGTGCGCACCTGTAGTTCTGGCTACTTGGAAGGCTGAGGCAGAAGGATCATTGGGGCCCAGCAGGTCAGCGCTGGGTTGGCCATGAGTGTGCCACTGCACTCCAGTCTGGGCAACAGAGTGAGACTCTGACTCAAAAATAAATAAATAAAAATTGTAAATGAAAAATTGTTTTAAAAGAAATTTTTTTTAAGTTAAAAAGGACTGAAGAGAAAAATGATAATTATGAATGACGAGGAAAGGAAAATCTATGTATGTGTGTCTTTTAGTCTAAGCCCTGAAATGTGATATTTAAGATATTTAAGTGAACATTTAACAATAATATTTAAGATAGAATTCAAAATCATATTCCAGAAATAAAAATCTCCTTGTCTGATACCAAAATCTGTTCTCTCCTTCTAAAGAGCTGAGTATATGAGTCGCTGAATCACTGTGTTGAGGACAGTTGTCCTATTATCTAGGGAGTAATGTAAACTTCTATATTGTTAGTACCGTTTCATTTTGGGGTCTACCATTATAGTTTAGCCCATTCTAACTTATGTAGGGTCACAGAAAAGTGGATGTGGCATATCTGTAAGAAGATATACTGTAATAATTTTATTTGGCTTCAAAGAAAAACAGATAACCTTTTGGACAGGTAGACTGAAAAAAAGGGAGTAAAAAAGGAAAAACAATTCAGCCCGGCTTCAGACTTCACAGCAGAGTCACGGCTTGGAAACTGTAGAGCAATCATATAAAATTGAGGAAACGAAGTGCCATACAATAATCGTACACAATTGACACTGGTCAAATTATCGTGACGTAAAAAGGAAGCCATTTTCATTTGTGTTTAATTCGTTGTATTTTACATATATTACTACCTTAGTGGCGATGCTAGTGTTTTTTCCTAACAAGCATCTAATTCATCTTTGAGTCCTTTGGCTACAGCTCTATCTCTCAGCCCCAATTCCATCACCATGTTTCCCGCACTGGTCTTGAACTCCTAGACTCAAGTCATCCTGCCACCTCCGCCTCCCAAAGTGCTAGGATTTCAGGTATGAGCCACTGTGCTTGGCCTTATTTTTTATTTTTATTTTTTACATAGCACTCATCTCTATGCTCTATATCTTCTACTGACATATCAGACATTATACTATCTATCTACCTGTTTGTTTTTGCCTGTTATCCTTACTGGGCTATAAGATCTCTGAGGGCAACATTCGCCTCTTTTCTGCTGTATATCACACCTAAAACAGTACCAACTTACAATATGTTTGTTGAGTGAATAAAGGGCATCTTCACCTGTAGAACTTTATGTACTTTTCACCCCAATATGGAAGCCCATGTATAAACTGAAAGTAAGAGACTACGTGTTTTTGTTTTTGTTTTTTAAGCAGTATTTATTGAGAGGACAGAAATGTTCCCATAGTGGGAGGGGACCCAAAGGGGTTGCCCAAGATTATGTGTTTTATTTATTTTTATTTTTTTGAGTCAGAGTCTCCATCGCCCAGGCTGGAGTGCAGTGGCACGCTCACGGCCACCGCAGCCTCGACCTGCTGGACTCAGGCGATCCTTCTGCCTCAGCCTTCCAAGTAGGTGGAACTACAGGCGCTTGCCACCACGCCCGGCTAATTTTTGATTTATTGTAGAGACACGGTCTCACCAAGTTGCCAGGGTGGGTCTTGAACCCGCGGGCTCAGGCAATCCACTGGCCTCGGCCTCCCAAAGTGCTGGGATGACAGGCTGAGCCACCGAGCCTGACCTGAGATTATGCGTTTTTAAGAGTGAAGAGAGAAGGACAAATCCCCCTCCAACTACCACCACCAATACTAATGCTACACCTTCAAAAAATGAGAAACAAGAACACTGCTACAAAGAACGGTGTATGGCTTTTGGTAACAAGATCTAAATCACTCAATGTAAAGGATATATTCGTTAGCAAATATGGAGGAAAAAAGAAATGTAAGTGGAATTATACAGGGATAATTGTTTTGCAACTTTTTTTTGGAGGAGATATATTTGAAGATAGCTTTGAATAAAGTAAAGAAGTGGCTTTAACGGGCATGTGGGAAGTAGGAAGAAGAAAATAACACATTTTTTGGACCTGAATGAAAAAAATAACTGGTTGGTAACAATTTGTTCTTGAAGCACTATAAAGAAAAGTATATAAAGGCACATGCCTTCCAGTGGAATTTTAAGGCTAGAAACAACATTTTGTTGCATTGCCATTGGATCTAGCCAGTTTGACCCAGTCCAGTCTCCTCCCTGCAAATAGTTCATCAGAATGTTGTGGTCTGTTGTAAAGCTTTTGATGGAGAACATTACAACTATGTCTACAGGCTGATTTAGTTCTCTGTTTCCTTCTGCTTGTAAAAAGGGACTGCTTTTTAATACAATGACCAGATGTCCTGTTTAGGGTAGGTCAGCCTTAGATTTTGATCAGAACTTGAGTTTTTGAACAATCATATTTCTGGCATACTTCAGGACTGACAGGGAGGAGGGGAAGAGACTTTTAAACAGTCAGATGTAGATAAATTTCCCTGAATTTTGAATGGAATCCTTATTAGTTAGCATTTACATGTATTGAGAGCACCTGGATAGGGAGAAGGTAACCAAGAAAGGAGCCTCTTTATGGAATGTGGAAACTGACATAAAGCCCCAGAAATAAAAGCCCTGAGTGGGTGAGTTTAACTTTCACCGCTGAGCCTTCCTCTGCTTTTGACCTGTTTCGTTGCTCCAGGCTTCACTTCTCTCCTTAACACTTTATTCATGCTTCCCTCGCATTCCCAAATTACTTGTGTGAACTTGAGGAACTCATTTGATCTGGAACACTTTTTTCTTATTTGTAAGACCGGGGTAATAGTCGCGACCTCACAGGGTTGGTGTAAGGATTCAATGAGACCATGCAAGAAGGATGCTTTACTAGGCAGAGGTCAAATAACACAGTTATTGTTCTTATTTTTCCAGCTCACTGATCAAAGTTCTCTTAGACTTGCTAGCCAGAAATCTTGAAACACCTTCTTGGAATTATACTTTATTCTGGATTCCAAGTTCTTTCCTGTTCTCAAGGACTGCATTTCTATAACTGTCTCTTTTCCCCCGCTCTGGCTCACCCTGCCTGGCACCCAGACATGCTTTGCTGTGTCCCATCTTAATACTCCACCCCTGTCATCCCTTGTTCCCTTCAGTTCCTGGCCATTTCACTGCTCGCTTTCACCACAGCCGAGCTTTTGAAGGAGTTGTCTCTGTCCCTGCTGTCTACTTTCTCTTGTCTTTTCAACCCACTTCAATCAGACTTACTAGGGGGGAAATCAAAAAAAAACCCAGAATCTTTCTTTTTTTTTGGAGTGCAAGTCCCTTGTAGTATAGGCTTCCCTCGCTGGGAAAGTGTTCGCGGAACCAGTCAGCATCAGTGTGCTGGCTAGCGTGAGAGGCTGCATGTGGCTTCAGCGAACTTTCTGGAGATTCTTTCTCTTTTTTTTTTTGACTTTTGAACGTTTTTATTTTGGAGTTGTGGGGTACAGTTCAGGGTTGGGGACACAAATATTCATCGTGCAGGTACCCTTGTTGGTGAGGTGTGCCCCCCCAGGCAGATTTCAACGACTGTCACTCCCACCTCCCCACTACCCCCTGCAGTTTCCCACTACTGTCAGTCCTTTTCTTATGGTATTACAGTAGTTGTTTATGGTCCACTTATGAGTGAGAATATGTGATACTCAGTTCTCTTTCTGTGGAAGATCACTCAGTATTATAGACTCTAATCCTATCCAGGTTGCTGCGAAGTTCATGGTTTTCTTCTTCTTTGAGGCTGCATAATATTCCACCGTGTACATGCTTGGCCATTTCGTGATGGGCGATTTACAAGCGTACCTGCCCACACCATACCGAGTGCTCAGCAGTTTTGGACCCAAAACAGCGTGACTCCTGTCCCCCACCTCCCTATTCACCTGATAGCTCCCAAATGGCCTGCTTTGGTTTCCCTGGATTAAAAAAGTTCTCAAAGGGTAATGTTTTGCCAGTGTGGACGAGGTGAAACGAAAAAGGGCAGAAGCACTCACAGGCATCCAAGTTGACGAGTTCAAAAACTGTTTTGAGCAGTGGGGGGAAAAGCATCTCGATGGGATGAGTACTTTGAGGGTGACTGAAGTTTAAACATGTAAGAGTAAATACACAGTTTAAAAAATAAATTCCAGGTTTTTTGGGATCTCTCTCGTATATCTTCACTACCTCAAAGAATCAACACTTGCCAAGGCCATTTCTCCATGTTTTCATCCGTCAACCACTTAGAATATTCTGTACTCTTGGCTTCACTGTCATCTCTGTTACCTGGTGTTTCTTTTTCCTTTTTTTTCTTTTTTGAGTTGGAGTCTCACTCCGTCGTCCAGACTGGAGGGCAGTGGCCGCTCCCGGCCACCGCAGCCTCGACCTGCTGGGCTCCGGCGATCCTTCCGCCTCGGCCTTCCAAGTGGCCGGAACTACAGATGCACGCTACCACACCCGGCTAATTTTTTTGATTATTGTAGAGATGAGGTCTCGCCAAGTTGCCCGGGCGGGTCTCGACCCGCGGGCTCCGGCCATCCACTCACCTCGGCCTCCCAAGGCGCGGGATTACAGCCTGAGCCACCGAGCCCGGCTGCCTGATGTTTCTTATCCTCCACTCGCCTTGCTGGCTCAGGCACCTCTACTGCCATCTAAACGTAGGAGGGCACTGCGGATTTTCCCTCGGTTCCACAGCCTCCCTCTCTGTCTCTGTCTTTGTCTCTGTCTCCTCCTCTCTCGCTCCCCCTCCCCTCCCCCTCTCTCTCCTTCTTCTCCCTCCACTCCTCTCTTTCACTTCTTTTCCTTTCTGTGTGATCTCATCGTCTCTTTCATACATGCTGGCAACCCTTCAGTCTATGTCTTTTTTTTTTGAGTTGGGTTCTCACTTTGTCGCCCAGGCTAGCGTGTTGTGGTACAATCATGGCTCACTGCAGCCTTGGCCTCCTGGGCTCAAGGAATCCTCCTGCCTCAATCTCCCAAGTCACTGGGATGGACTACAGGCGTGTGTCACCATGCCTGGTTAATTTTTTGACTTTTTTGTAGAGACAAGGTCTTGCTGTGTTGTCTAGGCCGGTCTTGGACTCCTGGGCTCAAGCAGTCATCCCACCTTGGCCTCCCAAAGTGCTAGGATACAGGTGTGAGCCACCATGCCCAGTCTGGAAGCTGGCCTCTGTCCCAAGCTCCAGAATTATATCTCCAATTGCCTGGTAGACATTTCTCTTGGATTTCCAATAGGCACCTCAAAAGTAACAAGTCCAAAATAGAACCCTTGAGTTCTCTCTCCAAACCACCAGCTTCTCTCTCTCTCTCTCTCTCTCTCTCTCTCTCTCTCTCTCTATATATATATATATATATATATATATATATACATATACATATATATATATATATATACACACACACACACACACACATGTTTGTGGCACCATTCTATAGATTGACTCAGGCACAACTCCTGGGATCATCCTTGATTTCTTTCTTCCCTTCACACCCCAGACCCAATCCACTAGCAAGTTCTGTCAGCTGTGCCTTCAAAACAGATCTTAAACCTGACACCTTCTTCCCACTTCCACAGCTGTCACCTAGTCCCTGCCTTCATCTTCTCTTGCCAGGACTTTTACATCCATCTCTGGAACGTGCTCTCAATTATTGTTCCACTCTAATTCCTTTTCTCAGAGCAGTCAGTGTGATGTCTTTAAATCATAAATCAGGCTGGGTGTGGTAGCTCAAGCCTGTAATCCCAGCACTTTGGGAGACCTAGGAGAGAGGACTGCCTGAGCCCGTGGGCTCAAGACCAGCCAGGGCAACATGATGAGACCTTGTCTCTACAATAAAATAAAAAAATTAGCCAGGCATGGTGGTGCGCACCTGTAATTCTGGCTACTTGGAAGGCTGAGGTGGAAGGATCGCCAGAGCCCAACAGGTCGACGCTGTGGTGGCCATGAGTGAGCCACTGCACTCTAGCCTGGGCAACAGAGTGAGACTCCAACTAAAAAAAAAAAATCATAAATCAGATCATATTATTCTTCTGCCTTGGTGACAGAGTGAGACCTTGTGTCTAAATAAATAAATAACATTTACAAAATAAAAACAAACTTATTTTTCAAAAAACCCTCCGGTGGTTTCCCATGGCACTTAGATTACAAACCAGTCTCTCTTTTACTCGACTCTACCTTCATCTCTGACTACTCCCGTTCGATTACTGCACTCCAGTGACACTGGCCTCCTTCCATTTACTCGAACAAATCCAGCTCATTACCTCCGGACCTTATTGTCCATTCTTCAATGTGGACTACTCTGCAGATCTTTGCATGACTGTTTCCTTCAGCTCATCAGGTCTCTGCTCAAATGTGACTACCGCAGAGAGGCCTTTTTGACCTCTCTAGGTAAAGAAGAAGCCTCCTCTCTCTACTATAGTCTGTCTCAATTATACCCCAAAGTATGTTTCACCGTTCCAAAAAATGTCATTCATTTACATCCTTATGGTCTGTCTTCCCATTAAGTGTCATGAGAGGAGCAGAATTATTTGTCTCATTCCCTGTTGTATCCACAGTGTCTAGAAGAGGGTCCCACTCAATATAAGTGTCGATAAATGTTTGCTAGATCAACAGGTGAATGAGGCCACTGAAACGTAGTGCTAGAAGGCGTGCAGAGGGTGCTGGTCCCCTGGTGGCTCAGATTCCTGCCCAGCCTTCAGTGACTCTTCAAGGGAGACCAGTACTTCCCCCATGCTTAGCTCAGCCAGGAGTGCCTCTTGCTTGGCCTCCTAGGGTTACCGCTTTTGGTCTGCTCTTCGTAAGCAGCCATCACCTAAGGAGCTAGCCGGCCCCGGAAGGACTGAGTTTCAGAAGCTGCTCTGGATCCAGTACTCCAGGGACCTCCAAACCAACGTGCTAGTGGAAGCTGCCCCTGGTGAATCCAGGGCAGTTTCCTGCCACTTTCCTTGTAGAAAGAAAGAGAAAAGGGAAAGCAAGCAAATAAAAAGCACAGCTTGGATTTCTTTGAGGCGATCCTTTTAGAACAGTGGTTCGTTAACTTATGCATTTCACACATGTCCATTGGCTACCAACTGTGTGCCAGGCACTCTTCTTATGCACATTATGGTTATAATCATCACTGTCTCTATCATCTTCATCATGCATCTATAGTAGATCGTGAATTTCTTAAGAGCAGAGACATCGTAACAAATGCACTATAAATGTCTACAGACTAAATGAGTGAGAGAGAATAGAGTTAAAGAAAGACATTCAAGAAGTTTAGGCCCAGTTACACTTACATTCAAGCAAAAACAAATTCAAAGATTGCTCTTGAAGTTGTAAATAAATTTAAAATGTTTAATAAGAGTCATAATCCCACCATTCTCCTACATATATATTTTAAGTTTTTTCATGTCTCCCCTTTATTTTTGTCTATTTACATACCTATTTTTACATATTTGTAATTGTATCTTCCACTTCACATGAATGGCAAACATTTTTGCATGCTTTTACATCATTATTACCTTATGACTTTGTGCAATTTCTCTTTTTTTACTTTTGAAATCCCTGTTGAGTTCCCTGTGGTTACTAGCAATGTAAACCCCTGAATAACCTGTCACCCTTCTACAAACAGCAAGGTAGGGGAGCCCCCGGGAAAGGACATCTCATTCTGGAGGGAGAGTTCGTGCCTCATCGGGGAGAAGTCAATCCTAGGTGCACTCAGGAATGGAAAAAGGTGTGCCTGGCAAGCTGCTCTGATCTTTGAAAGTTGTGTGCAGGGCAGTGTTTAGCTCTATTCTGCAGTTTGATTAACATGCTTCTACCTCTTGGCCCTCACATAGCAGCCTGCCTAGCTACCATCTGCCAAGCTTTTGCTTTTCGTTCTGTTTTGCATAAGGCGTTAGCTTTCAATATGCTGCTATCGTAGAGAGAAACACAAGAGAATACCAGACTTCAGGGATCTGGCTGCTTCTCTTTTGCCTTTTAATGGGGCTTAGCTCTTTTGCCACTTACTGTCAGGTACAGGATGAGCACCGAGAAGGACAACTGCACCTGACATAGGATGTTCTGTCTTGAAGAAACTGGCAGGAAGCTGGAGAGGTTTCGAGAATCTTCTCTTCCGCTGCTCTCGTCTTGGGAAACATGTGGAAGTACATTTGCAAAATTATATGAAAAATAATGGGAAAATGTGTTTTCCTTTATAACCAACTCTTCTGGTTATGGAACTAGTTTTAAATGAAGTTATGAGGAAATGGCCCTTGTGACTAAATGTTGATTAATGTGCTGTGAGCTGTGTACCCAGGATTAGAAATAGAAGGCGATCAAACTAAGGAATGGAAAGGGAAAATGCTCTGGGTGACTTACCTAAGAGACTGGGCTCTCACATCTTGGAGATCAGCCATATTTTGTAAACCGGAGAATCTAGATTTAGGTTACTTTGGGTCTCCTCTCTCATTTGCTACCATTTACCCAGTTATGTTTGGACAATCCATAGCTCTGGGCTATAACGTATATGGTTGGGCCAGAGTTGAATGGGGATCGGCAGCATCCCTGGAAGCCAACATGTTGGTAGCCAGTATAATTAGAGAGGGCGCCTAGGAGAAAAATGGATCTGGTAGTGGGGACATCCAAAAATGAAAGGCTGAGTTGTTTAGGGGCCCTTTCCCAAACTGAGATCTCCTGCTCCAGCCAATCTTGAATATTACCTCAACTTTATTTTATTTTTATTACAAAAAGTACTTTATCATTTAGGGAGCATGCTCAAGCCCTAAAGAATTCTTTTGAAAACATTTAAAGTAATGTGAGAAAATTAAATCAAGAACTTAGTGACATTTTCTATACACTCTAAGATCTAGCACCAATTAAAGAGTATGAGTAAAAGAAGAATGAAGTTATGACATATCTAAGGTCTCACCCATCCTGACGTTTATATGAACATGCTTAATCATTCATTCATTCTTTCACTGAACATTTACTGAGTGACTGCTGTGTGACAAGTATTACAGGCAGTGAGTTGTACACTGTTGTTATCTATGTCAGTTTTAATTCTTTCAAAATGTATTTGGATATGCAAGGATTAAATGTGTGTGGCATAAGTACTTTAAGACATGTGAGTGAGGTGCCCATTCAGGGCCTTATCTGCGCTCTGCCAGAGTATATGTGCATCCCTGGAAACCTCATTTGAGAGGACAGAAGGTGACTGATGCCACCCACATTCTTCCTATACGACACCGTCTTGTCTGAAATTTAGTCACCTTAATCACTGTTTACTATAAAGTTCCACAACTTAAATACCAGGCAATTAAAGCATATGGTGTTTTAGTCCTAATGAATCTTGCAAATATCTGGAATATGCAGAATATTTATCTTCATGCCAGACCTATTGCTAAATTTTATGGAACTAAAGGTAATTGTCCAAATGGAAGTCAGTAACTATTGTGAATACTGTGCTAAATTATCAGTGTTGTAGCCATAAACTGGAACCCTAATAGAAGGAAAGATCTAGGCTTACACAACTGGGAAACGGTACTTGGTTATGCAAGAATCTGTAGCATTCAAGCTGAGATGGAGTATTTGACAAACTAATTAGTCTTATCTCTTATGTAAGCACATTTGCTGCTCAAAGTCTGTCTGAACTCCGAAGCAGTCTACCTCTGATGTGGACTCCCATATTTGGCACACATTCCATTGCATTTGGAGCCCACCTTCTGTTTTGAGGACACAGGGGAAAGAGGTACGAAGAAGAGTTTTCCTGGAATCTAAATAGCGTTGTTCACGGGGGAGGAATTTATGGTTATGGGCCATGTTCAGTATTGATCACAAGCAGCAGAGGCATCCTTGTGGTTTTTTTTTTTTGAGTTTGAGTCTCAATATGTTTCCTAGGCTGGGGCACAGTGGCACACAAACAGTCACCCCACCGTCAAATTGCTTTGCTCCAGTGATCCTTCCCCCACAGTCT
>CAUYQG010291226.1:0-15903 GCA_963574415.1 Tarsius wallacei
TAGAATTATGGTCAGCCGGGCTCGGTGGCTCAGCCCGTAATCCCGCACCTTGGGAGGCTGAGGTGAGTGGATTGCCTGAGCCGGCGGGTTCGAGACCTGCCTGGGCAAGCGAGACCTCATCTCTACAATAAATCAAAAAAATCAGCCAGGCGTGGTAGCGCACGCCTGTAGTTCCGGCTACTCGGAAGGCTGAGGCGGAAGGATCGCCGGAGCCCAGCAGGTCGAGGCTGCGGAGGCCGGAAGCAGCCACTGCACTTGAGTCTGGGCAACGGAGTGAGACTCCAACACAAAAAAAAAAAAAAAAAAAAAAGAATTATGGTCAAGTTCCTACTTTTTCACAAAATAGCTGGCAGACTAGGGCAGGCAAAGTAAACTCTCCAAGCCTCAGCCTCTTAGTGAGTAACAAGGGGAGTAACATTTCTACTTTAAGAGTGAACAAGATGGCCTTCACATTCCTCTTCTAAACCTTAGATTGGTTTCTATATGTCTCTGACTTTCCTTTCTTAGACTTACTTCAGAAAGCCTGTCTGGTCCTTTGAGATGTAAATTTCTCCTATATTCTTGTCAATTTTACAACATAAGAAGATCTTTCACAACCTGGGAGCCATCCATTTGAAATGTAATCCTCAAAAAAGATAATGTCTTTGAAAAAATCTTCTTACTTTTTCATAGAGGTTGAACTAATTTACATTCCCACCATTCTATCCAGCAATCCCACTGTTGGGTATATACCCAAAGAAAAAACAAATCATTATATTAAAAAGACACCCACCTGCACTTGTATGTTTATTGCAGTACTGTTCACAACAGCTAAGTCATGGAACTAACCTAAGTGTCCCTTAATAAACAATTGGATAAAAAATTGGTATGTATATAGAATACTACTCAGCTATAAGAACTAATAAGATCATGTCTTTTGCAGCAAGAGGAATAGGACTGATAGCCATTTTCCTAAAAGAAATAACTGAAACAAAGTTAAATACTGTGTGCTTTCACCTATAGGTAGTTACTAAACAATGGATGCACATGAATATACAGAGTGAAATTGAGGCAGGGTAGGTCAAACCTAGAGAGATACATTTCTTATAGGCAGCTTTTAGCTTTTAGTAAAGAAGCATTCATACATGTTATTTGCAGGCCAAACTCCCTTGCTGTCTGGAATATGGATTCAATGTAGACTCGCAGTACACCCAGCCTCCTCAGCTCACCAAAGGAAAAGCCAATCAAGATGATTCCTGGACTGACTTGACTGGAAAGCTATAGAAATGTAAATCAAACCACCTTTTACCTCATAGTCACCAAGTCTGGCAGCTCAGACTACGAAAGGCAAAATGTGTGTTCTGGGAAAAGCCCACCTCTCAGAAGCAGAGATAGCAATATCTCTACAGCATTATCTGTAGCCCACCCTCTTTAGCCTATCAATTAGTGTGAAAATATATCTAGCTTTTAGTCAAGAGCAAAAGCTGGGTCTTTCTTTTTGAGAGACTTGCCTGTGTTCTGCCATGAGCCTCCTTTCCCCCTGGCACTTTTGCTAATTAGCTCTATTTTTAAAACTTCACTGGCCGCTCTGAAATCCATTTCTGGGACGTGTCAAAAAACCAGTGAGTTTTGTGCTATAGCCCACCCAGTAACATCTTAATAGACGTTGGAAACTAAAAAAGATGGGAAGGTGAAATGGGATGAGAGACGAAAAATTATCTATTGGGTACAATGTACACTGTCTGGGTGATGGGTAAACTAACAGCCCAGACTTTACCACCAAAAAATATACACATGTAACGAAATTTCACTTGTACCCCCATAAATCTGCTTTTTAGAAAAAGATAGTGTCCCTATATCCCAATCTCTATGAGAGAGTAAGAGCTAACTTTGCACCACTTAGCACATATAAATAGCCTAATCACATCTACCAGCGCCCCCTCCTCTTTCCCATTACTTCACCTCGCCTCTAAAAACTCAATCTGCTTTTGATCTCAGTGAAGTTAGTTGAGTTCAAACTTTCTCCCTTACTGAACTAATTAACATCTTTTGCAACAGTCTGAATAAAGTCTTCCTTGACTGTTTAAACTGTCCAGTGCAATTTTACTTTGCTATATGTTGTTATGAGAATTAAAGTAGCATATACAAAATCCTCATCATTGCACATAGTGGTTTCTTCATAAATGTTACTTTTTCTTATGCTCCTCTTTCAAACTGTAGAATTCTTCTGTGAATAAAGATCCTTGAAATCCCAAATGTCTCTTTTCAAAGACCAGGACTATATGAGACTATATGAGAACATCTGCAAAACATCAAGGCATATCTAAATTTATTATAATTTATCAACATGACATAGAATTTGAGGGAGGTCATGCAGAATATAAAAATTCTGATAATGCCAAGATATTCTATTTGATATCTGGGACTATATGGCTAAGCAACATTTTAAAAATCCCTTGTGTACTTTGCTCTTGTTTCTGTTTTGTGAATAAACAGACTCCAGGAACTTAACAGTAAGTTCTATTCCCATCATCCACCTAGCCAACTTGAATGGACTGCACATTAACAACAACAACAATGATGGGGCTTTGACAGCTGCATGTTGGTCAGAGGATGCAGGTCTCCAACATAAATGTGAACACAAATTCTATTCAGAGAGGACAGATACATCCTCAGAGAGGGCAGATATTATGTTCACAAAGCCAAATTTCAATTTTTCTCTTTAGTAACTGATAAAATCATGAGACAATAATATCTGAATTATCATTACATGAGGAGGCATGGAGAAGACAGGCTTAGCAAGCATCAAATGTAAAATCATGAAGTCTGTTTTCATCTAGATTTACCAAAGAAATTCTTCTTCCAAGTAGCTCTCTGAGTACAAAAGAATAAAGTAAAAGTCACTGTCATTTTTATTTTCATTAACTTTAAAACAGATCTTTTACTTTTTTATTCTTTGCTAGGATCCCTTCTGAGTCCGTTTAAAGCCATTTTTATACCCACTCTAATTAGATTACATTTCTCTGAACTTTTCTATATGACTGTTAAAGGAGAATGATGAAAGACACAATGTGGACTTTTGAATAAAAGTGCTGTTTCAAAGGTGCCTTTTCTACTATGCAATAAGCAATCAATGTCATACCAGGATCTTTTCCATTGGAATACTTGATTTTTGTTTTTAGGATATCATGTGTTATAATTTTTCTGTCAACACCATCCTTTGCAGACTCCAGTCCATGTTTGTTAATTGGCAATATTTACTTATACAAATCATTACCACAGGGTCAACGAAAGCCACTGCGAGTTGTTTACAGTTGTTGCTGTCTCTAATATTAAATGTAGACTTTGAATATGTTTAATGAATATGTCATTATTATAAGATTATATCCTGAATATCAAAGAGTGTCTTTTACTGCATTAGTTAAAAAGCATAAAAGCAAAAGAATAAGTAAAAATTTGAAGCTTGTTAAAAATATAAGCTGACTATAAATAATTAATAAAAAATATTGTCCTGGCTCTGTGGCTCAGCCTGAAATCTCAGCACTTTGGAACGCTGAGGTGAGTGGATTGCCTGAGCCCGCGGGTTCAAGACCCACCCGGGCAACCTGGTGAGACCTCATCTCTACAATAAATAAAAAATTAGTTGGGTGTGGTAGCACATGCCTGTAGTTCCAGCTACTTGGAAGGCTGAGGCAGAAGATCGCCAGAGCCCAGTAGGTTGAGGCTGTGGTGGCCGGGAGTGTGTCACTGCACTCCAGTCTGGGCAACAGAGTGAGACTCCAACTCAAAACAAACAAACAAACAAACAAATAGATAAAAAGAAAATATCATTTGAAAGAAGTTATAAAGAAAATTATTTTTTCTGAACAATGAAAATTGACTTCTACTTCCTTAAAATAAAAACAAAATAGATAAACAGATACTTAAGGTTTTTGTAAAGAACATCTGCAAAACATCAAGGCATATCTAAGTTTATTATAATTTATCAACATGACATAGAATTTGAGGGAGGTCATGCAGAATATAACAATTCTGACAATGCCAAGATATTCTATTTGATATTTTAACTTAACTACACCACCAGCAAATCTGAATAAAAGCTGTAAATGAGTTGTTTTCATATAATTAGAGTAATATTTTATATTCATAATTGGTTTAGAATTACTGGGACCTAAGTGTATTACTGACATTTAAGCAATATTCTTAAAATGCATGCAATTACATTTTTGCTGTATATAACAATCAATATCAAATTTTACTTTCTGCTTTTTGTAATAAATACTGTGTCAGTAAATCACTTAAACATGAGTGGTAAGATAATACATGGAAGTCATATATTTTCCCTTAATTAACCTTAAATGTTCTCTAGCTGAGGAATTAATTACTTCTTAATGCTGAATTTAAAAATTTTTTAATACTTCACATAAACTTTTAAAATATAGATTTTTAAGTACATCCTTATCTTTTACACACATGGTGAAAAAGTGTAAATAGGCTTCACAAGTACTTATTTTATGCTATTGTAATGAGGATAATAATATCATATGTATGATTTTTTGTATAGCATTACTTAATGATTTTTAACCCTGCTGATATAGTAGAATGACCTGGGTAATTTTAAACATAGCAATGTCTTAGCCCACTGTGAAGAGATCCTGATTTAATTGGTCTAGGTTAAGGATCTGGTAAATCTTCCCTGGTGATTCTCTTGTTTAGGAAGGATTGAGATTCATGTTGGAATATAACAGAAAGCAAATTAATAATATTCATGAGATCTAAAATATTTCTGAGTATGTTGGTGCTCTGGTTTCTATACTATAAAATGCTATGAATTTTTAGAACATACAGTCTTAGATTTGCTCATCTCTCCATCTGGAAAATAAAGTCGTGTTCTCTTTGGTACAATTAGTACCATGCTTTTATAGAAACCCTGTATTCTTTCAGATTTGCAACAAATCCCTAGGGCAGGAATGGAGGGAGAAAAAAAAAATAGTTTCAAGCCAATGGAGTCAGTTTCCCAAAATCATAGAAACCCTATCTTATTGGCCCCAAGTCACTGCCCATTTCCATGATCCAAGATTGGATGGGAATTCTGCCTTCCATAGCACTATCTGCTCAGAATCTGGAAGTGTATTTTCTCCTTCTCCATCACTGTCAAGAGTTTTTGTTTCCCATGTGTTTTCTTTAAAAAGCTGTTTCTCTACAGAGACTAAAAAGGAGTACAAGAGCATCCTTAAGAGAAAGGATTATTATATTAGCTTCTGTGTTTTAAAGTTTGACAATGGAAAAATAAAAAGCCACAATTCTGTCTACTCAAGCCCAACTGTATGATCGGTATCTAACTCATTACAGAAAAGCTTCTTCTAAAATATCTTGAGGCAGTACTGCCAAATCCATTTCATCTTCCTGTTTAAAGAATGACTGTATATCACATAATTGGTAGCTATACATATGGGACTCAGGTTACAAGAAATCCAGAATAACTTCCCTCACTTCATGGATAAGGAAATTTATGAGGAATAACCTTTATAACTCTAAGCTAAGTAAATATCACACTTTTTAACTATCAATAAGAAAACTCTCACACAGAGTACCATAGACATAAAAATAGTGTTTTCAAATTTCACTCTAATCTCCTCAAACATTGCAAGGAACAATACTTTAAATAAAAAGCAATAGAAAAAGATATGAGAATAGGAAAAGGTAATCAATAAAGCACTTTATACCTCATTGTTCATTCTATGAATTCAGTCAACAAATACATATTGAGATGGCAGCTGTATCTTTACCAAAGTGATTTCATCAAACACAAAAGAAAGAATGTCTTGTGTTCAGTTCACATGATAGCACTCTACAGGAATAAAACAACATGAAAATTCAGTTCACTGTCTTCAGAAAATAAATTTGATGTAAATGCTGAATATAACCATACAAAAACTATTAGCATTTTCTCACTGGGAAGAAAACTCATATAACATTGTGTGTATTTATTCCAGTAAGCAGACAGGTTTAGGATGATTTAAGGAGAATGCTATCTGTACAATTCTATTTGCAAATTGTATTTACCTCTTTTATCTTTGAATCTGACACTGAGATACTTGCCAGCAGGGAGTACTCATTCTTGTCCCATCTACATCACCATAGTGATTTGGATAGAATTTAGGATAAAATGGATTTTAAATGCATGCAAGTGAATGACTAAATATAAACCTAACTAAAAGCCTCATCCTCATGGGAACATTGCCATGTGCATCCCTGGGAGATAAAAGCAGGCTTTTTCTCCACATTAAGTTAGTCAAAGTGGAAAGTATCTTTAAATTTTGACAGAAAGTAAAATAAATATGATATTAATCTAAGTGGTAATAAGTGTAACTAAACCTCCAAACATTAAAGGTATAACCTTTATTTTCTGGGTTCAGGCCAAATTTTATGTATAAGATCTTAATTGCTTATTTTGTTTAAAAATGTTTTCATTTATTTATTACATAATCAAGTAAACATTTTAAATATGATTATTGTGTACAACATGTTTTGATACATGTATACATTGCAAAACGGCTAAATTGAGTGAATTAACATACATATACATTACATTATCTCACATACTTAACATATGTTTGTGATGAGAGCATATTTCTTAATTTTAGTTATTTTTTACTTCACTTCCTTCTTTATGTCGAGCACTTTCTGCATATCTGAAAGTGCTTTATATAACTGAAGGAAAGAGATTGAATTTAATCATTTTACACATTTTCAACTCACATTTCAAACTCTATAGTTTCTTGTTAGTGAAAGTGGATATAGTAGACACTGCCTTTAGTAATATTGCTAATATTAAAAAGATACACATTTTAAAGACATATTTATTTGATTACTAGTTGGTTATTTTTTCCATATTTTTTCATGTTTTGTTTTGTGAATTTTTTACCTGTTTTGTACCCATTTTACCACTATTTTTTTGTTAAGAAAAGATTCAGATAAATAGTGAAAATCTACAGAACAAAATTTACAAAATGATAACGCTGAAAAGTTATTTCAGGCTGGGGCCACAAATCCAAGAGAAGGTACAGCAATTGAAAATGAACAAGGCACATCAGGAGGGTCAGTAATTAGACAATTTGGCTAGAGCAGTCTTTTCAGTATCAAGTTCCCTGGATTGAGAGGTTATAAAGACACACTTGGCAATTGTTTTTGCTGGACCTGCCAAGGCCAGAGTTAAGAATTTTAAATAGCAGCTAATCCTAAATCATTAAACGTTTTGGATTGTGATGAAATGGTGAAAGGAAAATTTCTCTGTTGCATATCAGCTGAATGGAGTGGAAACTCACCTCAGGCTGGTAAGTGGTCAAGTGACAAGGCAGGGGGCAAATGCAACCTTCTGAAGGAAAGGAAATAGGCTTGAGGAGAGTAATTGGGAGTGACTTTACAAAGGAAGACTTGCAAAAAATTAGAATTACTTAGATTTTTATAAAAGGGAGAGGTTTTAAAAAGCTAAATATAGAGCTTGGATACTCAGAAAAATTATTGAGAAGTCATATGAAGGATCTATTGTAATATTAACTAAAATATCTACTAACTGTAAGTCCACTTAGAAAAAGAAATCAGTTAAGAAACAGCCAGAACTTCAGTACTGTATTTTCAATACCAAGCAAAAGAGTCATTATTTGATATAACTATGAAGTTTTGAAAAGGAACATAAATCCAAATACTCTATTTTTGTACAAAAGGTAATTTGAATTGGTAGAAATAATAGTTCCTGGTGACATTTTTGGACTCTTATTGTCAATATTTATTTCCTTTATTTAAGCCATAAGTCACTGTGATCATAGGACTTCAGTTCTCAGTTCTTTGGAAGGCATCTCATTGAAATATGTGTTTAAATATATCTCAGACTTTGACTAAAGCAAAGCAATAGTTAATGGCCTGTCAAAATTTTTAAAATCTCACTGTTAAATATTGTTAACCACAAACCTAGATGTTTTATTTTTTAAATGAAAGCTTGATAATTTAATCTCTTATTTGAACAGATGTTTTTAGGAGATGTACAGATGACCAGTAATATTAGACTTTAATTCATTTGACAAATTATATTCTAGATATATTTATTTATGTACTATTACGTATTATCACAAGTAATTACAACTAATCTACCCTTGTCAGAACAGTTTAATAAACCATGTTTTTGTTATAGTCGTCTTTGATTTCTATCATGTTAATTTTCTGATTTGCTAATTCATAAAGTGTAATAAATCAAAAATGAGACTTCGATGAGATTCTAAGAAAAACCTTAGGCTTATTTTAGTATAGTAACTATAAAATTATATGGGTAAAGCAAATACTTCATAAATGAGATGAATAAAATATCACTAGCATCAAATCAGGCAAATACAAAACAATCCATCATATTAACAAAGAACATGGATAATTTGTCAAGAAATACCACATATTGATAACAATGATTTGCACTTTTTCAAGATTTTACTATTAGTAAAGTATTTTCACATTCATTAAATAATTATGATCTTGTAAAACCTGTTGATGGGTGGCATGTTTCAGAGAAAGAATGCTGGGAAAAACAGTAGAAAACTGGTGGTGGTAGACAGATTATTACATTAATGCTATATCTAAAAATAAAATGTGTGAAACCATAAAATTTGAGGAACAAATACAGGACCAAGACTTTGTGAAGGAATATATAAAATAAAGCAGGGAAGATGCACATTATTTCTGTTTTTGTGACTGCAAGAGTAACATGAGCTGACAAAGAGTTCAAGTTTGAGTAAATAAATGAAACAGAAGATACAACTGAGCTGAAGTATGTGTGTAATCCACTCTATGACAGCAAAAGAGTTTTTATCCCATACAAATAACATAATGAAATTTAAAACAAAACAGAGTAAATAGTTAGATTTGAGACCATACATAGTCTAGTTAGTGACAGTCTAGAAGATGTAATATTTGGGAGGTGTTTATGACATATGCAAAGAATGATGTAGAATAATTTAATGATTCAGTCTATTCAATAACTCTGAAGGCTGCCCACTTGTTGGATTCTGAAGATGCATATCCATGTTGCTTCATCCCTGCTACATTTCATTTCAGCATTGCTGCCTAGGAAAGAACTGAAGTTTATAGTCCTGGTGTCTTAGAAGTTCACTTGGGGTTTGTATAATTGCAGCATCATTCTGTTGATATTACACTCCTTGCCCCTTACATTGTAAAGGAGGAGCCCAGGTGAGCCCAGAATACGTACTTACATAATGACTCAATAACCGCATTAGGTAGAAAGAGTGGACTATTACTTTCATTCGGAGGGAATCAGCAGTCACTGGGAACTGCTAAAGGAGGGAGGCAGAAAGACGGTGGGGTGCACATGACAACACAAAAGGTACATGGTTCATTACCGGGGGAGTGAGAGTGAGTTAGAAGTTCAATCTTCACCTGCATGTAGCCTAATTATGTAGTAAATCCTCACTTGTACCACACATCCCTATAATAAAATGAAATTAAAAAAAAAAAACCTCAGTCCTGCTTAAGTAATTTGACCAGAAACACTCAGAATTTGGGAAGATTGAGACTCAAAGTCATTCTGATTTCAAACTAATATTTTTATCTTAATATACTGCCTTCTAGATTAATATGTATGCACATATAATAATTTACATAATTGAGGTCCTAAATTCCTATACTAGGGCATCTTTGACAATTCTGGATAAATACATACGTAACATTAAATTAGGTTTATGTGGTGGGCATGGTGGCCCACGCCTGTAATGCCAGCACTTTGGGAGTTGGAAGTGAGAGAATTGCCTGAGTCCAGGGTTTTGAGACCAGCCTGGGCAACTTGGTGAGACCTCATCTCTACAATAAATCAAAAAATTAGCTGGGCATGATGGCACACACCTGCAGTTCCGGCTACTTGGAAGGCTAAGGCAGAAGGGTCACTTGAGCCCAGCAGGTCGAGGCTACAGTGACCATTAGCATGCCACTGTATTCCAACATGGGCAACAGAGTGAGACTCCTAGTAAGAAATAGATAAGTAAATAAAACAAACAAATGAATAATTAAAATTAGGCTTACATAATCTTTGGCTAAAAATTATTTCTATAGTAACCTAATTTATTAAAAGATTCTCTATTCAGAAGTTAGCCAAGCAAAAAATATTTAAAATGTAGGTAGGTGAATATCCTCAGAGAGAATTCAAATACAGTAGGAGACGGCTGTAATAAAACCCAATCCTCATCATAGTGAATGTTGTCAATTCCCCTCACTATGCTTTTAGTAGGGCTGATGTTAGATTCATATGTTTTCTTTTATTTAAAAAAGATGACATCCTAAGTGATGGTGAGATTAAATGAACATCAGGTAATAAGAAAAGGAAGTCTAAATTACTCAAATCATTTGCATACCAAAAAATTACCCCTGTGGAAATGGTAGTGGGCATGACTTGAGCTCACCATATGCAGATCTCTTTCTCTTTCTGGGCATATGGGGACTACAGGAAAGATCATGTGACTAATCTTGGTCAATGAAAACACACAAGGACTGAGGTAAAAGCATCTTAAGATTCTTCAGTTTCTCCTTTCTCTGTTGGACCCAGATGTTGGACCCACTGGATCAATATAGTCTGTACTGTTGAATGACTGCTTGAGAAATCCCTGTTCTGAAGAGTCTCCCAGACCCAGATGAACTTGGAGTAAGCAAGAAACAATTCAGATGACTCTGAGTAATGGGGTTATTTGCTACCACAGCATGAAGCCTAGTCTGTCTTGACTAGTACAGAAATACACATATTTTTTCTCTAATTTTATATATCCTAACAGCTTTCTAGGGGAGGTTCCAGAAAATGATGACTTTCTTCTCTACAGATTACCTGCACAGTGCAGGATCCATGCTTTAAGGGGCAGTTCTGGAAGGTGGGGAAGAATATGGATTGTAGAGGCAGACAGCCTTCCTTCTAATTCCAGCTTGACCACTTACTGGTCCTAAGATCTTAGGCAGCCAGTTTCCAGTGCCATCATTTCTCATGTGTAAAATGAGGATAATAATTGTGTCTAAGACATTAGGGTGTTATGAAGGAAAAATGATGTTATGAGGGGGAAAACTTCATGCAAAATGCTTAGAAGAGTGTTTGGTATAAAGTAAGCTTTGATGTGGATGATATCATGTCTTGCCACCACGAACCCTGACCCCTTTGAGGCACACATTGTTTTATTTAGCTGGTCTAAAATTCCCTTGGGTGGTTAGACGAATTGATAATTACATGATCAAAAGGTGGAAAACCATATCCATAGCTTCACAACAAAATGATGGAAATACTTTATTAGATTTTGATGCACTAGTTCTTTAGACGTTCCCGCAGAGTGTATCTATTGCTATTTTTTGCTCTCGAGGTCAATGCTAAATAGATAAAATTCACAAAAGAAATACCAGTGAATGATAGTGACACATTCAGGGTCAATGGCATAATTCTATGGAATCAGAACTTCTTAGGAAAAAGATCCAAAATAATAGTCTTTAAACTTAGAGGAAAAAAAAAACCTGAAAGGTGAAGCCACTAGTATAATACATGAGAAAATGAAGCTTGCATCATTCAGCAGCTCATTCATTTTAGACAGTAGCTAAATTGACTGAAATCCTTTTCATATTCTGCAAAGATCAAACACATTAAGAATGTCAAAACAACATTAGGTAATCCCTTTCAAGCATCAAAATAACTGCTCAGAATAAAGGAAAGATTTGCAAAGTTCAGGGCTATGAAGAACACAACTAAATGGTGATGTTATGAGGGGAAAAAGCGTGGTGAGTCATGCTGACATGACAACCAAGGGGCCAATTTTGGCAAAATACTAAAAGTGAAGTCCTGGGATTCTCCACTGGTAAGTCAGGATACTAATACCTATGTTATACATTAGTATTAGAGATATGTAAAGTTTCAAAGAGAAGTGAATAAATTAGCCCACCTATCTTTGATGAGCCTAGAAGTTATAAATTATAAGCAACATTCCCTCTCTATTTTCTTTTGGCCTTCACACAATTCCATACCCCATGTTGTTTCAACTATATTTGAAGAGGGTTGTTTGCAAAGCTTCTTTATGTTCCACTTTAGTTTTTTCCCAATAGACCAGAATGACAAATCCAAATGCTTCAGATGAAATGACTCCCTGCATAATTGCTGTTCCACTAACAGGCAGCTAACTGCAGTTTTATGTTCAACGCTGCCATGTGCCCTAATCATAGCATTACATCTGTCATTATTTCAGAATCATACCACTTGAAAAATTCAAACGCTCCAAAATGTTTACTCCAAAAACTTAATTATAGTGTCACAGTTACACCTTGACCCAGAAAATGTTATGTGATTTTGAGATAATGTCTAGTAATTGTAGATGCCATACACTTTACCTAATTTTGTGATATGGCTTTTTACCCAACTTTATTTCTCATAAATCATTTCCTCTCTTAGAAATCATTAATATTTATCAAAGTACATTACAGTGTAATCATTTTCTACAACTCTGAGTTTACATTATAGCAAAATGTGTGACCAACAGAGGGTCAAAAGAAACAAAATCTTCAGGATAATTACAAGACTCAGCATTGCATTATCACATATAATCCATGGGAAAGAAAATCAGTCAAGGCAATGATTCATGACTTGATTACACCATTCCCATTGCAATTATATGCAGAATTACACAGACTTTTCTTCATGACATGGTCAAAAAGAGCTATAATTAGAATCTGTAGATAAAAAGTTTTGCATAGTTTCAGAGACTGTGTGTAGCTGCTGCTATGATCATGCTAAAAGTATCTACTCATCTGTCCAAAGAAAGTCATATAACATTCTGCCTTATTCCCTTATTTATTTAATAATTAGGATGTAGTTACAATTCAAACACAAGATTATTTAGGTTAATTAAACCACTTCTACTAATAGATTTGTTTTTTCCAACCTTATTAAACCAATGAGGGGAAATATAAATATAATAATATCAAACTGGAAGATTGAGAAATGTCTCTTTTTTCATGCCCTTGTATTTTTGTGAAGATATTTTTATGTTTGACTCAAGCATGAACCTAAAAAATATCAATTTTATTTCCTTGTATAACTAACTATTGTAGCTATTGGGAGGTGGAAGACAACTTCAATTTTTATTACCTTTTTGCCTTTCACCTCAACCTCCAAAAATGGGATAATCTTTGTCTTAAGTAAAAGGACTAAAACCTTGTGTATTCTCATTTAATTAATGAGTAAATGACTTTTGAAATACTTTAAATTTTCACACTATGAACAGTTAGGATAATAAATGGTGTATTATCATTTTACATTTTCTGGCAACACCACCTCCAAAGGAGTATGGACATTAGCTTTATGGTACACATCAATGTGTAATAAAAGTGTTCAAATGCATTTTTTGTTTAAACAGCAGTTTCCCTTAACGATTTGAGGAAAGTATTTCTGTTTAAGATATTCAGAAAGGGGAAAGATATACTATGATTTATGACGATTTAATGGATGATATGTAGAGCTTGCACTTGAAAATTTAAATTTTGAAAGCAATGTTGGCTGATTACCAAACTGTGCTGCCACTGATGACACATTAATTACAAGTTTACTGGCAAATATTATGATGCTGTATGTTAACTGTTTGCTGTTCTATAAATATTTATACATATGTAAAAATATAACTAAGTTCTAGTGAATGTTGCAAAATTATAGGTTGGGAAAGAAAATGTATTGGTACAGTAGAGTCCATACATTAATAAAAAATAAAATAATATGGAATAAATAAACTCAAAAGAAAGTCCCAGTACTGCTAATAATTAATCTAAAAATTAATGTTGATAGTACATAAATAAACTGTAATAAGAGAGTAAGGTCAATAACTATAACATTTAATGGTTGATATTTAACTCAGCTTTCTAGGCCAATAGTTAGCTACTAATGTGTTGAATAAAAACAGGTGTGGTTTTTGCACATGCCATCAATCACAAAGAAAAATATGTTCTTTCATATGGAAGCTTTGTCTATACTTAGAAGAAGAGAAATGAATTTGGAACTTTAAGGCTTTTTCTGGGCATCTGGTTCAATGTCCTTATTCAACCAGCTTGAATGATTCAATTTATTCAACTTGCTTCATTGTAATCAAGTTATCTGCTCTGTGGATGATATGCAGTTGCTAGAAAGTTCTACCTTGACATCCAGCTTGGTCCCCAGACATCGACAAGAGTCAAGGTCTCAAACTATGAAGTAATTATGATGACTGAAGAAGGAAGATGGGTTGAAGAAAAAAAAAGCATGCCTTCTATGATCGTTTCCAATCTCAAATGGTCTAACACTTGATGAACATGTGAAAGGAAGTTATTATTTAAGTCTAGAAAGATGATGAAACCCTGGGTCTATTTATATCAAAACTAAATGCATGTATTAAGAAGTTAAGAACACATTATTTAGTATTAAATTAGTCAATTGTTTATTTACCTAATAAACATACTAACCATACAATTAGCATATGATCTTTCTTGGTAATTGTTCTTATGTTTTGTAACATGCTGAAAGGTTGAATTATTTTGTTTGCATTATCTTCATGTACAACACATATAAAACAAAAAGAACACTGAGAAACTGATTAAGAAAGGCGTTCTGTTTTTCACTCATTTGGTCATTCCTTTAAAAAATAAAGTATGTTTTCTCTCTGTAGTCTCCTAAAATAGGAAACTGTTTTACAACAGTATTACAAGTTAACACAATACAACCTGAAAAAGGCATCACAAAAATATAATTAATGACTACCTCTTTTTAGTAGCAAAATAAAAGCTTTGAGATCAAAAGCCAAATATTCAAAAGGTCTTTTGACTCTTTATCAAGTTGCACAATAAATGCAGTTCCCCCAAAGATGACTCCCTCTACTCCTACCACTAAATGGACCAATTTTGCTCAAGAACGAACTTGGTCCATGGGTGGGTAAGTTTCCTAAGTAGGCAAATGAGACTGAAAAGAAAAACTTTTATTTGTAGAGTCCTTCTCTTCTGTGGAAGAGCAATGAACCATGGCATCTTTCAACTCTGAGGGGAAAACAGCTCAAGGCCAGTGCTGAACGCATCCTGTTACTAGAAACATCTATATTTTCCCCTTTAATTCTCTCATAAAAATGGGTTTACACAAGGAGGCAGAGAGCTTGCTGATGCAGGAAGCAAAACATCCCACAACCCTTCTGTAATGATTGATAGTGTGTCCTAGAAGAATGACGAGTGTGAGGAGGAGTTCAGTAGACGGTCCCAGAAGTACCAAACAGAGGTATATAATATGCATAGTGTAAAGTTCTAATTATAATGTGGACTATATTATTGAATATTCTGACATACACTCACTGTAATCTCCAAATTTTGTCAGATTTGCTGCCCATTTTGAAGAAAGTTAACAAGGGATTAAATGAACCACTACTTCATTTTAATTCTGAGAAACATTTGGTTTTGTCATTATTTACTCTTGTTTATTGACATAATGAAATTTCCACAGATCAAAATATTTTATTACATATATTGCGGAACATATAATTCATAATTGTATAGTATAGAAAATAAACTTTTTGGTATTGTCCTCAGCATTTAGTAATGAAAAACTAGTGACAATCATCTTTAGAAAAAAATAATAAAATAGTCCTTCAATATTAAAATTTCTCAGTAAAAAGCATTAGATCAAAGTTAAGAGTATGACATGTTATTAATGCATAGATGAGTTAGGCATGAATAAGATGAATCAAATCCCATCTCTTATAATAAATCAAAATATGAGAAATCTGCAGGTCACAGTTTGTCATAGGTCAATTGCAAAAACAATGCATTCAGATTTTTTCATCATTCTGAGTTTTCTGATGATACAAATTTAAAATAATGCATACTGAGGATATAAGCAATGTA
>CAUYQG010291241.1:0-64780 GCA_963574415.1 Tarsius wallacei
CACGCCTGTAGTTCCAGCTACTTGGAAGGCTGAGGCGGAAGGATCGCCGGAGCCCAGCAGGACGAGGCTGCGGTGGCCGGGAGCGGCCACCGCACTCCAGTCTGGGCGACAGAGTGAGACTCCAACTCAAAAAAAAAAAAACACAGTCTTGAATCTGGAATCCGGAACAGCTCTTTTTCTCACATACCCCACATTTAGCCCACAAGCTTATGCTGTGGTCTCTATGTGAATCTGACACTTCTCATTTCTGGCACTGCTGTCACCTTGGTCTGAACATTATCCATATCCTAACAGTCTCCAGTCTCTTTTTTGTTTGTTTGTTTATCTCCTTACCTACTCCCAATTCCCAATACAAAAACCAGAGTATCCTTCTAACACCAAAGTCAAATCATTTCCCTTCTCTGCACAAAACACTAATGACTTTCCATTTCACTCAACAGAAGGGCCAATTTCCTTTTAATGGAGTCTAAAGTCCTATGCTATCTGGACTTCTATTTCTCTCTGTCGTTATCCCCTACCATCTCCCCTTCAGTTACTCTACCCACATGGCATTCATGAATACATGAAGTACATTCCCGTCTCAGGGACTTTGAACTGCTATTGCCCTGCATGAAATGCTCTTTCCCTCGAAAGTCACAAATTTGCTCTCTTACCTCTTCTGGTCACTAAACTAAAGAGGCTGTTCTTGGATCACTCTATATAAAACAGTAACCTCCACCCCACTGCACCTCCAGTACTACCTCCCCAAATCCCCTTAACCTGCTTTATTTTTATCTACAGCACTATCACAATTGATGTTTCATATAATTATTTGTCTGCTATTTTCAGTCTCTTGTACTGAGAATATAAGCATCTTGAGGTACAGGGACTTTACTGTGTTCACTGCTATATCTCCACTGCCTAAAACAGTACTTGGAACATAATTGTTACTTAAGAAACATGAGTTGAATAAATGAATAAGTGAATGAATGTTGAGTGGATAAACAAATGAATGCTTCTATGGATCAGGAGATTTTTCCTATTGTACTGCCATACAGACCTCATCTCTCTCCTCTGTTTCAAGTATTTGTGTTAGATCTCTAGTCTCTGAGGGTTTAGATTTTCATGCAGTGAAACTGGAAAGACATCTTTCTTTCTGCTTTCTGTTGTGTCACATCTCCTTTGCGGCTGTGACTGTGGGCATGGAATGGCTTCCCTGCTTTAGTCAGGATAAGGCAAAGACGAGCAATAACAGTGTTTAAGAAGCAAATAATAAACACATTACAATTTTGGAAATGTTATACTACCATGCACTTCACATACTACATTTAGCTTATTTGTTTCCAGATTTTTTTCCCTCAACAGACTACAAGCAATTTACATAAATGGGCTCTATGTCAGACTTCTCTGTATCCCCAACCCTAGTGTGGTGCCCATCACATAGTATCTTCTCCAGTCAATGAAAAAAGAAAAATAGAAGTACCACTGGCAGGCTGCTGAAAGTTCTTTTCTATTTCACTTTGATTTTAGGTAGAGAGGAAAGAGGTGTTTCTGTGAGGGCATCTCAACTGGGAGCAAACATGGCTGCAGAGACCAGGTTAACAACAGTATAGCCTCTTTATAGAACAGAAACATGAAGACTACTCTACTAGGGTTTAAGTCCCAGCTCCATCACTAGTTATGGATCCTTGTGCAATTTACTTGTTTCCTCATCTCCCAATAACCTTTTATATTATATTATATTATATTATATTATATTATATTATATTTTATTGTATTATATCATGTCATGTTATATTACATTACATTATATTATCCTCAAGACCTACTGTAGGAAGTGGTTGAACTGATAGTCAAACTGAGGCAGGCAATGCTGGCTCCAGAGTTCACACTGTTAAAGACACCATGCCATGCTGGTAAATAAGTTCTAAAGGACTAGTCTTAATTTTAAAAATGAGGTATCACTTGAACCTAAAATCATACACCTAGGGCAAGAAAATCTTAAAAGACATGAAATCAGAAACATAGAATGCTATTTAGAAACTGCTCATGGGGCTGTGATGAGGCTTATGAGTCAGTACCTATAAAGCACATAGAACAGCTACTGATGCACAGAAAGAATTTTCAAAGCTTTGACCATCGTCATTACTATTTAGGAGCCATCTCAGTTGCCACTTCTTCAGACTCAGTCTGCCTGATCAGCATGTCTACCTGTATGGGCTCCCCAGAAATTTTGAATGACAGGGCCTATTTTCTCTGAAAATCAGCACTTTATAAAGGTACTGAGCCTCTCACAACTAAGTCTCTTTATTCATTGCACATGTTTTGTGTGAAGTTAGATTTAGGTTTGTCAAGAACTGAAGCAGGATGCATCTGGTATATGAGGGAAATTCTGATCTCCTTAGTGCTCTCAAAGCTCTTTACAAGGATGATGAAGCTGCTTAACACAATCAGAGATGGACTCGTGTTGACTGCTACAGAAGACATCTCTGCTTCCTCACCTTCCTCTAGAACTGGGCCTCCAAGTGAGAGGACGGATGGTAGGAAACTCTCCTACTGCAACTCAGAGGTCAATGACTGTTGTAATGCAGGTCTGATGATTCAGTCTTGGCGACATCCAGGTTCATTCTTGAAAGCTCTTTCTCTTTTCTCACATCTTTTTCTTTGTAGCTTTGTAGCTGCTTATGGGCACATATCTGCCTCCACCAAGTCCTGAGAGACAGAACAATGAGGCCCAGGATATGGAACTAAGTTGAGCAGCTCAATCAGTTCAGTTCAATAACTGGGCAATTCAAATACAGTTAGCTAACATTCTTAATAGAAAGTCCAGATCCCTGATCTCGATGGGGTACTTATTTCATTACTCAACCCACTTTTCTGGGTAAGCTCTGTGCTGATCAAACACGCTTTGAGGGAGATATATTTACATTTTGTGTCTATTTTGCTTCCATAAAGACACAAACTATGCTTCTTTCTAAAATGTTATTCAAAGGAATTTGCCATGACTTTAAATATTTGCTATCAGTAAGTATCTATACATATATGTATAGATATGTGTGCATGTATATACAAACACGGACACACCTGGATATTTTATCTAAGTTTCATATGGAAACTTGGAGTTGTTTTCATATTATTTGGAATTGCTGGCATCAGGGAGAACCTCTTTGCCTTTTATTACAAAGATATAATAAGAACTACTGATGATTTGTAACCACAAAAGGACTGATAGTGACAAGTCTAATTAGACGCTAAAAGAGAGTGATGATTCGCATTTAGCTGATTCTGACTCTTTCAGATGAGAGTTTTTCTGAACATAAACTATTTATATGTATTTAAATATCAAGGCAAATTAAACTAGATTTAAAAAAGCATGGGCTTTGGTGTTCCTGTGGTAGGAATAAAAAAATATATATACGTATATATGTGAGTGTGTGTCATAAACATATACACACACACACACACATATATGGGTATATGTATATATATCTGTTTTATTTCTGTTTTTAAGATTAAAAGAGAACAGGAAAAATTAAATTACTATGCATCATTTTGGTATGTCTCCCACTAAGTACAATGAAAAACCCTGGATGTTATATCTGAACAAACGTAAGATGGCTCTGAAAGGAATAGAAAAGAAAGACTGGCTAAGAACTTCAGGACTTGAGGAATGACACTGTGGTAATTCCCTGTGTTTTCTTTTTGCTTTATATACCCCAGACTTAGAACCAAGGAAGTTGGCAACCAGAAATTGCCAACAGATAGAAACCAAAGCCCTAACAAAAGCCTGCTCTCTTTAGCCAAAGGATTAGGAAAGGGATAACCTAACAAGATGGAAGATTTTTAGACAAGAATTGCTCTACTTCAGCTAACACCTCGGAAAACACTGTGGCTCTACTCTACCTACGCCAGCAAAAACCAAACAGGGAGCCCAGGTTTCTACTCCCAACAGGCTATAATGAAGTGTCCCAACTCCGCCCCTCTAGTGAGGGTGATGTCTGAGAAGGTCTAGTAGGGAATTGGAATTTTTGTTTCTCCAGGGTGATACTGAGGCACTCTTCCCTCTTCTGAGGCATAGTATCAGAAGAGGCCTAGTGGAGAGTCCAGACTTTCACCATTACCCAGTTGTGAAAAGATTGTCCCATTTTCCTCAGTGGAGGCCACCTGGGGAGCAGTAAGAAAGCACTCCAATACCTCCTACCCCTGCCCATCAGTAATTAGGAACAATCCCTTGAGTACCAGTGGAGGCCAAATGGGGAACCTGAACTTCTAGCCCCACCTGGCAGTAAAAAGGTGGTATCCCTTACTTCTCTGTTAGAGTAGTATCAGAGAAACCAGCTAGAACAGAAGATATAGGTAGGATTCAGAATCTTACAACACAATACTAAAAATGTCCAGTTTTCAATCAAAAATCACTTGTCATGCCAAGAACTTAGAATATCTTAATGAAAAAAGACAATCAACAGATGCCAACAGTGAGATGACAAAGATGTTAGAATTATTTGACAAAGATTTTAAGGCAGCCATTGTAAAAATGCTTCAGTGAACAATTATGAATATACTTGAAATGACAACAACAAAAAGTTCACAAAAGACTTGGAAGAAAAAACTTTATTAAGCATTTTGAAATAATGATGCCAATTTCTACAGAGATGAAAGTAAAAATCAAGGTTATTTATTTTAGTTTATTTGGAAGTCTCATCATCTCTAACAGACAAGTTGAAAGTAAAGATGAGTGATCGGCACCCGGTCTTGGCTCCTGGAAGCCTGGGATGCCTAGAGGGAGGGAGACCTGGGTTGCAGATCAGGCCCAGCTTGAGGTCTATGTGAGTACTTGACAAGTCAAGAACAAGTAGTGGTATGTTATTACCAAAGTCCAGAAGGGAAGTCAAGAATAAAATTGGAGAGTTCTATTCATCTGAAAAAAACTGGACTGGACATTGCCTCTAATTAAATAGCCTGGGGATGGTGTTCAAGGTGGCCAACCAAACAAGAGGGAATTCTAGATGGTGCAGTGTTTGAAGTGTTTCCTAAGGTTCAGCCTAGATAAGTTGCTTTGTAAAAGCCACAAAATAGGTTTATCAACATGTCAGTTCAGATACTAAGTTAACAGGAAGAAGCAGAAGTCAGTTGGCTGTTTCCCACTTTATTGGGAAGCTAACGGAAGCTAGGCTATTCTCACAGAGGTATGGGCAGGGCCAAGGAGGTTGGAGCAGATAATCTAAGCTAAATTATAAAACTATGTAACTCTCATGTAACTAGGAGTAGGGGTAAGGGAGTTATTTAATGTTGAAGCTGCTAATATCTTCCATATACATAGAGCCATAGCTTTTTACTCTGTCATCCGGAGATGGCAAAGAGAAGAAAGTCTGGCACCCTCCCTAGTGTCTCAACTACCCAATACCATGTCCATCGATTTCTTATCAGTAGATTTCCTGCTTCAGTTCACATATTTCCTTACGCCTTAATGCCATCTCCTCTTAATGAGTAGGTTGTGTTTTTCCCTCCCAATAGGTGGCAGCAGGTAGTGGTAGGTGGTGGTAGGGGAAAAGGCAAAGGGCGAGAGATGGTGTGTAAACAGCCAGTTCACCTCTTGGCATCTGTGGCTATGCCACCATTGCACCACACACTGTTTCAACCTGGTTATTATATGTGACCACTCATGCCGATCAGTTTTTATTATTGTTGGTACAGTTCCTTGCTTTTGTAGAATTATTTGGCTTATACACAGTTCCTTCTATTGATTCTTTTGCACTTATACAAAAAATAAAAAGCTACATATCTAAACTTTTTAGACAGAAATATATTGAGCATAAGAAAGAATATAGAAAGATATCAAGTAACACTCATTTTATACCATATACCAACACCATTACCAAAAAAATGGAAGAAAACGCAAGTGATTATACATTAAGAAAGATATTTCTAAGAATAACAAGAAAGATAAAAACCATAAAAATATATTAAAATGATTTGAATTATATTAGCAATAAAAGTTTCTCGTTATCTCTGGGTAGTGATATTTAGGAGATTATAGTTCATTTACATTTTGCTTCTCTGTATTATAAAACATTTTTTGTAAACATCAAAAATTATTTTATATGCCTTATACAATAAGCATATTGAAAATCAACCATCAAATTGAAGAAAAGGAATTGTAACATATAGAGGATTGCCTTCCAGAATATCATATAAAAAGAGTTCTAACACATCAATATGAAAAATATTCGATTCCCACTAGTTAATGCGTCATGTGTTGTCTATTTGAAGACTCTGGGTAAAAAGTATTCACAAACCAGATTATTCACAAAAGAGGCACTACAAATTGGCAATAAAGAGAAATATGCTCAGTGTATTATCTATTTAAATAAATTCAAACTAAAATATAGGATACATTTTAGTAGGTGCCTATCAAAATGCAAGAAATTAAAAATAATTTTATACATAGCTGGTAGCCTTGTAAATTGGTATGATCTTTTTGGAAAGCAATTTGGTAATAAATAAAAAGAATTTTGCTTACCATTAGAATAGCAATTCTACTGTTAGTAATTGATTTTCACAAAATTATCACTAATGTGCTAAATATACAGATTCTGTCCAAATAATTTTTTCAATAGAGAAAAAAATTTAAATGTCCTCAAAATAGGGATTGGTTAAGTAAAGTATGGTACACTCATAAGGTAAAACAAACAAACAAGTAAAAATAATTCTTTATAAATGAATTTTCATAAAAAATCTGATAAGAGAAATATACAGGATATTTTATTTAGAGAAAAGCAATACCTAAAATAACACTTTTTTTTTAGTCAAAAAGAAATTTCACATATAGAAAAAAAGACAATATGTACACATGAAGTGTCCCTTTAAGTAGTAGAATTATGGGCGATCCTTTCTACCCCTTTATTTGTCTTTTCTGTGTTATATACATTTTCTTCAATTAGCATATATTCTGTGGGAAAATATTTAAGTTGTTTTTTTAAAAGTTGGCAGCTAGCATGAACAGATAAAATAGGCTGCACTCTTTGTATGGCCTGTCACTCGTTCACAAAGGAGTGATATTATTTTGCTGACAGCCCTGAAGACCACTCAATCTCACATTGCAAATCTGTCCATGATCACAACCAAACCCAGCTCAAGGAGAGAATTTCAAAACATAACTAGGGTGAACATTTACTTCTCTTCCAGGCTCAGGAGGACAAATACAATTGTCTTCTGTGCAAACGGGAGGGAAAAGCTTGGGAGCACAAATGCTACAGTAATATTTTGTCTACAGATTCAGAGAGAAAAATTCAGTCCAACAAAGATCCTCCTTTGGTTTGTGCATTGTGCATTTCTTAGAGAACTTCAGGGAGGGGAGGGGTGAGGGTTCCATTTGGATGGTTTTCACTGAATAGCATCAAGTCAAAAGAAAGTCCATAACTAATTGGCCCTGTAGGAGGGGGAAATGCTATCAAGACTTTCTTCTTTTCTTTCTTTCTTTCTTGTTTTTAAGTGCAGTAGGCGCAGAGACGTGACACTGCATGTTGCAGAGTAGTATTGGTGTTCCAGCCAATTCTTTCCTGGACAGAGGAACAACTAGAATAGCAACTGAGATTAGCAAAGAGTGACCAACATTACATTTGCATCTGAAAGTGCCCACCACAAACAGCTGAGGCAGCACTTGTGCAGAAGGAAAGGAGGCTTGCACAAATCCTTGAGTGCTGTCTGTCTGAGGACTCTAACCTAAATGAGCCTTCTGGATTCAGTACTAAAATCGCATCGCAAAAGAAATAGCCCCTATCACTGGCTAGCTAACCTATTCATAGAGGGACTGCAATATCGACATTTTTAGTTCCTCAATTTCCCTGCGTCCATTTTGTCTTTCTCTCTTCTTTCCTGCTGAGTTTGTTCCACCTCATTTGCCAGACAGGGGATGTGGTCTAATATTCTTTTGTTTCATCATTTGAAACAAAAGGGAAGAACTGTCCCTGAAGCTGGACAGATTAAATCTCTCCGGCCCTGGGAATCCGATTAATGTTTTTCCCTCCCCGAGGATATGAGTGTAGTGCCTGATTATTCTCTGAATTCTCTGAATTATTCTTGTACAACACTCTGTCCTCTGTGGGGGGAGAAACAGCAGGGACAAAAGAATGGAATTCCACTTTCTTCTCAGGGAGAAGATTGAAATTTGAGTTTTCCCAGGCTTCTTGTGGGACGCCAAGGAAGACTGAATTGCATAATCTCACAAAAATGTACGATGCAACCTCCGCCTCCATAAACTCTACTAACATATAGTCAAGGGATTAAAGAAACCAGGAAACATATGCACCATTTCCTGACCTGAGCACAATTAAAGATCTCGATTGAAAAATGAAAGTGTCTCAAAACTAAAGGACTACAGACACAGGAAATGTAACTTGCCACTAAGGGGTCCTCCTGCCTCCTGGGTTTCTTTTATAATAGCTACTGGGGAAAACCTGGAGGTATGCATTAGTGTTTCTTCCATTGCACATAACAGTAAACTCAGAAAGTCCATATTGGAAACCTTTTACATTCTTCCAAAAGACATTACATCTAAAGGCAAAGATAGATTTGAAGATATTTCTATTTAATAGATTTACTTTTCAGAGACCTAAGAGTAATGTCTTGATGATATGCAAGTCTTTGCATTTGTTTGTACTAGTTGATAATTTGCTGTTGATCAGGGAGGCTGGACTAAGAGCAGAACTGCTGGGCTTGGAACCCTAGGTTTCAGCTACATTGTTCCAATGGTGGTCCAGGCCCCATGAAGGGCAAGAAGAATGAGTGCCTGGGTTGACAACTATGGAAAGAAGCATACAAAAGATACAGGGTTTCATTAAATTAATCAGTTGTTTATTAAGCACCAACTTGTGCTAAGTACTGTGTAAGAGCCATACACTGGGAATGGCAAAAAAAATATGACACAGCCCTTGCCTTTAAGAATGTAAAATCCAAGCTGGGCTCGGTGGCTCAGCCTGTAATCCTGTGCTTTGGGAGGCTGAGGTGAGTGGATTGCCTGAGCCCACGGGTTCGAGACCCGCCTGGGCAACTTGGTGAGACCTCATCTCTACAATAAATAAAAAAAATTAGCCGGGCGTGGTAGTGCGCATCTGTAGTTCCAGCTACTTGGAAGGCTGAGGCGGAAGAATCGCCGGAGCCCAGCAGATCGAGGCTGCAGTGGCCGGGAGCGTGCCACTGCACTCCAGTCTGGGCGACAGAGTGAGACTCCAACTCAAAAAAAAAAAAAAAGAATGTAAAATCCAATGGGAGAATATACATAAAAATAATTAATATAATACAATAAGTGCTAAATTAGTCAAATAAACACCATTTTTTATATGCAAACCTCAAGGGTAGTAAAGAGTCTTAAAAAGTCCTTTGGAGCTTAGTTTCAGTGATAAATCACTGAGTATTATAGATTCCAAATCCACCCAAGTTGCTGCAAAGTCCATAATTTTGTTTTTCTTTAAGGCTGTGTAATATTCCATCATGAATATGAACCACATTTTCTTTATCCAGTGCACTTTCAATGGGTAGCATGGTTGGTTCCATGTTTTTGCTATTGTGAATATGGCTGCAATAAACATGCATGTGCAGGAATCTTTTTTATAGAGTGACTTGCATTTCTCTGGGTATATTCCTAGAAGGGGGATTGCTGGGTCATATGGAGGGTTGATTTTTAGATCTTTTAGAAATTGCCACAATGTTTTCCACGGAGGTTGTACTAGTACTCACTTATAAACTGACCCTGAACATTTATCATACTACTATAAGCAAGGGATTGGCAGTAGTGGGACACGGCCAGAGGAAGTGTGTGGGGTGGGGCACATAACATCAATAAGGGTACCCAAACTTTACCTGCACAATGACCATTTATGTATCTAACCCTGAATTGTACCCCACATCTTTAAAATACAAAGTAAAAAAAAGAGTCCTTCAGCAGCAAAAATCATTGTCCAAAAAAAATATTTATCTGGAGTTATTACAGAAATCCCTCTCTCTTGATCCCTAAGTCAGTGGTGTTCAAAGTAAATGTGGGTACCCTAGCAGATGCACAAAGTAATCATGCAGATGGAGAAACAAAATATATTAATGTGTTCTTTTATTGTTTAATGTATCTTTTTACATTTATTTTTTGCATGTATTTTATAGCATAGGGCAATGATTCAGTAGTGTTTATCATTTACAAAAATAAAGTAGTTCATTGGGGGTGCATGTTCAAAAATTGTTCACATGAGGGTATGGGAAAAAAAATAGAAAACGATTGGGCTCAATTACCCCCATCTCCAGGCCTGGGATTCTTGATGGTCTTCGCTGAAGGACCCTCTTAACTGCATCCTTCCTCCTGGAAGGAAGCCCGCAATTATATGACTTTTTCCCCCTTTTATGTCACAGATGGATAAGGAGACAGACACTGAGATAGGCGAAGTAACTTGTCCAACATTGCAGGACTAGTATTACTAATGTGTTTTCTGGCAGAAATTAAGAAACAAAACGAAACAAAACAAAGCAACCCTGATATTGGCTGCTGTGTTGTACTAGTAAGAAACCGGCCAAGGCCACTAGCAGAAAAGCAAAAATTACAAAACCTGTTGCCACAAGAATGATAAAAGCCATGAAATGAAAACCACGGGGTAAATGAATCAGCATAACTAATGGCTACTCATGGAATTTTGTATTCAGATAGGCTTGAGTTAAAAACCCAACCTTGCCATCTAGTAGCTGTGAGATCTAAGCAATTACTAAATCTGTTTAGGTACATCAGGTGCTGTTCTTGGGCTGCAGGGAATAGAAACTAGCTATGGATAACATACACACCCCCCAAAGGAATTTGTTGGGAGGAAATAGGATCAGTCACAGAATGAAAGGAAGAGCTGAAACCTAGACCTTGTGAAGGGTCAGAATCTAGGGCGGTTTCAAGGATCTTGACAGTGATGTTAAACCTCGTGTTTTTAGAATACTCAACTCTGACAACTCCACTTTAGCTGCTTTTGAGTCCTGGCATGCATTTCCATTCAGAATTCAAATTCCCAGGATAGAGTTCTAATTGGCCCGTTCTGGGCATCCTTGCGATCCTGTGACTGGATAAAGCTGAGATTTAAACCCTCGTAGCTAACAGAATAAGAGAAAGGATGGTACTCAAAGGAAGGAAAGCTGAGCAGACAAAAACAAGTTATGTCCACAGCATACCTTGCTTTATTGAGCTTCACTTTGCTCTGCTTCTCAGATATCGCATTCTTTACAGATTGAAAGTTTGTGGCAGTCCTTTGTTGAGCAAATCTATTGGCACCATTTTTTCCAACATGCTCATTCATGTCTGTGTGTCACATTTTGGTAATTTGAGCAATATTTTAAACTTTTTAATTATTATTATATCTGTTATAGTGATCTGTGATCAGTGATTTTGGTGTTACTATTGTAATTGTTTGGGGTGCCACAAACTATGCCCATATAAGACAGCAAACTTAATATATAAATGTTGTATGCATTCTTACTGCTCCACCAACCACCTGTTCCACCATCTCTCTCCCTCGTTTTGGGTCTCCCTATTCCCTATGCCACAACAATATTGAAATTAGGCCAATTAATAACCCTACAATGGCCTCCGAGTGTTTAAATGAAAGGAAGAGTTGCCTGTCTCTCATTTTAAATCAAAAGTTAGAAATGATTAGTGAGGAAGTCATGTTGAAAGCCAAGAGCTAGGTTGCTTGTGCCAGTTAGCCGAATTGTAAATGCAAAAAGAAAATTCTTGAAGGAAATTACAGGTGCTACTCCATGAACATATGAATGATAAAAAAGCAAAGCAGCCGTATGTTATTCCTCATTGATATGGAGAAAGTTGCAGTGGTCTGGATAGAAGATCAACCAGCCAACACAATCCCTTAAGCCAAAGCCTAATTCAGATCGTGGGTCTAACTTTCTCTAATTAAATGAAAGCTAAGAGAGGCAAGAAAGCTGCAGAAGAAAAGTTGGAAGGTAGCAGAGGTGACTCATGAGGCTTAAGGAATGGTTTAAGCCTTCTCCATATTATAGTGTAAGATGAAGTAGCAAGTGATGGTAGAAAAACCACAGCAGGTTATCCAGAAGATCTAGCTGAACTTGTGAATGAAGGTGGCTACACTAAACAATAGATTTTTCAATGCAGACAAAACAGCCTTATATTGGAAGAAGATGCCATCTAGGACTTTATGCACTATAGAGGAAAAGTCAATGCCTGGCTTTACAACTGCTAAGGACAGACTGACTTTCTTGTTAGGTGACTCTCAGTTGAAGCCAATACTCACTTACCATTCAGAATTATGCTAAATCTACTCTGCCTTTGCTCTATTAATGGAAGAACAAAACCTAGATAACAGCACATCCGTTTATGCATGGTTTGCTGAATATTTTAAGCCCACTGTTGAGACCAACTGATCAGACAAACTGGATTCCTTTCAAAATCTTACTGCTCATTGATGTTGTACCTGGTTACCCAAGAGCTCTGATGGAGAAGTACAGGGAGATAAATGTTGTTTTCATGCCTGTTAACACAATCCATTCTGCACCCATTAATCAAGGAGTAATTTTGACTTTCAAGTCTTATTATTTAAGAAATATATTTTGAAGGCTATAGTTGTTATAGATAGTAATTCCTCTGATGAATCTGGGCAAAGCAAATCTATAACCTTCTGGAAAGAATTTACCATTGTCAATGCTATTAAGAACATTCATAATTCATGGTAGCAGGTAAAAATATCAATATTAACAGGATTTTTGGCTGAAGTTGGTTCCAACCCTCATGGATGACTTTGAGGGGTTCAAGACTTCATTGGAGGAAGTAACTGCAGATGTGGTGGGAATGGCAAGAAAACTAGAATTAGAAGTGGAGCCTGAAGATGGGATTGAATTGCTGCAATCTCATAATAAAACTTGAATGGATGACAAGTTGCTCCTTATAGATGAGCAAAGAAAGTGGCTTCTTAGATGAAATCTACTCCTGGTGAATGCTATGAACGTTGTTGAAATAACAACAAAGGATTTGGTATATTACTTAGTTGATAGAGAAGCAATGGGGTTTAAGAGAATTGACTCCAATTTTGAAAGTTCTACTCTGAGTAAAATGCTGTTGAACAGCATCACATGCTACAGAGAAGTCTTTTGTGAAAGGAAAAGTCAATCAATGTAGCAAACTTGATTGTTTTATTATTTTAAGAAATTGTCACAGTCACCTCAACATTCAGCAACAACAACACTGATTGGTCAGCAGCCATCAATACTGAGGCAAGATTCTCCACCGGCAAAAACATGACAACTCACTAAAGGCTCAGAGGATTGTTAGCATTTTTTAGCAATTAAATATTTTTGAGTTATGAACATTGTTATTTTAGACATAATGCTCACATACTTAATTGGTACAAACATAACTGTTACATGCACTGGGGAGCCAAAAATTTGTGTGACTTGCTTTATAGTGATATTTGCTTTATTGTGGTGCTGGAAGTGAATCTGCAATATCTGAATATGTTTGTATTATATTATACTTTAATCACCGCAACAGAAAAATGAGAATAAAAATTCAGATCTCATAGGGTTGTTTTGAAGATTAATTGAACACAATGTTTGTAAAAGTGCTTAATACAAGACTTGGCATTTATTAAGTGTTCAATAACAGTAGTCACTGTTATTAATTATATAAGATTATAGGTCCTTATTGTTTTTTAAAAAAACTTTTCATTCTTATGTGGAAGTGGCTTTAAGCATAGAAATCTCATATAGGGTTTCATTTGATTGAATGCCAATGATGGAATGACTATTTGGAAGGGAATATGAAAATACAATTACCTTAGTGAGAAATGTAAGTGACTTTTATCCCTTCTTGGTGCATTGAGTCCCATTCTTCTTCATATTCTTAAACTCTGTGATTCCAAATACAAATTTGCAAAAAATAAAGCTTTCTTTTAAGTTACCTCCCTCCCTAATCACTCTATCTATAGATCTTAATATTCTTTTCTTGATTTCCCTGAATTCTTCAAGGGCATGTAGGGTTTGGGAAGGAGGAGTAAATCCTGACTTTTATGATAAAACTATTCACAGAAATTATCAACATGGTTCTAAATAGCCAGCCAACTTTGTGAAAAACAAAACAAAACAAAACAAAAAAAACGGTTTGACCCGCACATAGAATTTTAGATAATCAATGGAATGTTTTAGTCACTGGGCTGCATTAAATGCATCTTTAAGCATCACATTAACATAACCACAGATTTGGCACTAATTTGTTTCAGGGTTGATACACAGTCTTCAGCTGTACAATTATTACCAGCTCAACACCCATGTCCCTGCAGTCAGTGCATGGTTTGTGGTGGATAATGAATATATGTGGAAAGAGAGGCAGTATGGATGAATCTGGAGCTTGCTAACATGCAGAATCAGGGCAGGTGGGATGTGACTTGGCCACACCTCTGTTATGGGCAGATAAAAATATCTCCTTGGTTTAGTGCTAATCTGTGCCCTGGGACAAGTTATTCCAGAATAAAAAGTCGTGTGAGAAAGAGCCTTAAGATTGGACAGTTAAAGGACATGTTAAAGTTCAAGATGACCAGAAAAATATTCATAGAAGGTCCCAGCAAGCCTGTGCCAGATGCAAAATAAACAGATGGCTCTTGCTTGCAGATTTGGGTGGTGCTTGTGTGTATGTGGGTAAGGGTTCTTGCTGACAAAGCAAAATGAGAAACTGGAGTAATGAGCTGGGTAATTAAAGCAAGAGGCCCATTTTGTTTGGTTTAGCTGAGTAATTCAGAAAGGTCTAGAAGCAAAACAATTCTTTGATCTGTGGAGCTTCTCTGAGCTGAATTTAGCAATCTCCTCCTCCTACCAGTAGGTCATTGCCTTGAACATACTCTCCCTCCCCTCCCTGCTTCACTCATTCCAGGAGTCCTTCAAAACAGACAAACAATATTGCACACAGACATCTGGGGAGAGTCCAGACAGTTCTTTCCCTCCTCCCTCTTACACCCTTAAAAATAAAACACACTTTCACTTGGCATCAGATATCTTACTTACAGTAGCTTATTGTGGGTATGAAGTAGACGACAATGAACTGGTGTCTTCCTGTCTGAAAATTTAGCAGATATTTTAGGGCAGTGGTTTTTACTGCCATAGGCATTAAATCCTTAAAAACGACAGCAAACCAAGAGTTTAGTAAATGGTAAATTTAGTGGGTGAGTAAACCACAATTGTATCCAGTTTTAAGCCAAGACAAATTTACGGTATACACACTCTCTTTCACGCACACATATACAATTTATATGTGTGTGTGTATTCAGCAGATAAAATGTTTAATAAGAGGTTCTTTAAATAGCAAGGTCCCTGGGTACATTTAAAATACAATTTGATTTACAACATGTGACTTGAGCACAGCCTTTGGGGAATGCATTCTTTGTATAAATTGTGGCAAATGTACAAAGATAACATTTAAATGATATCAGAATCTGGCCGAAGAGTAGTTAGCTACACATATCTTTGGTTTATAAGAGGCTAAACATCCAGATGATTTCCAAAATGCACTTATAAAAGAAAAAAAAAATGTTTCCCAAAACCTTCCCTTGGCCTGTCATTCTGGATGTTTAAATTTGGTCCAAACCTTATCTTTCAAATATTCTTTGTTATTACTCTCCTTCATCAGTCTTCTATTTCTGTTTCTTATGGGCTAAATGACCGAGCTTTTCAATGTGCACAAGACATTACAAAGACCATGAAGTGAAGAACTAAACCTAAAGCTTCTCTGAGGTTCTCAGGCCCTGGGGTTGGAGGAACTGCAGAGATTGGGGGCTCCCATGAGAGGCCATTTTTTTTTCTTCTTTTTCTGCCTGTCTCTGTGTTGTACACACACCAGCAGAGATCCTCACACATTTGCAAAACACACCAATGCCCCTGGATATTGATAGCAAGGGGAAAACCCAACCTGATGCTAAAGAATCAGAATGGATGTCATAGGTACATGTTACTTTTAAAGATATTTTAGCCAAGCAGATCTCAGTGGTCATTGACTTGAGTTTTATGCTAGGGTTAGAGCATCATGGTTTCAGTCTTCCTCAGTGGCTAAAACCTGTCCAGTTTTCAGTTTAGGATTCCTTTGTCTGCTGACCTGCGTCGTGCCCCTCTGCCTTTCGAGCTGTCATGAATATCAAAGCTTCAATTCTATCATTTACTACAGCACAGACTCATTCTCTCTGTCCAACCATACCTCTGTTCTGGGGCAGGGGGATTCCGGATGAAATAAACTTTGACCACTGATCGAACTTCAATGTTCCTGTTAAAAAATTTAATATTCATCCACCCTTCCGTGAAACAGCCTGCCTCCACCCTGTATCACAACATCTAGCACGATGCTTTTCACAGAAGACAGTCAGGGATTATTTGAATAAATAAAGGTGGCCAGTAATTATTTGAGTGAAAAAAACAAAAAAAGAAATGCAAAAACTATTTGTATGATAAGTGAACTTTTATATTTTAATTAAAATGTGTTAAAACCACAAAGGCCAGTGGTCTGAGCTCCATTTATGTTCAGTGTTCCCCTCTCCTGGAAGCATCTTTAAGAGATGAAGCAACTTTTGGCTGCTGACTCCTCCCTTTGCCTCTCTGGCTAAGAGATTAGGGTCAGGAGCCTTGGGTGTGGGTGTAACACTGTGGGAGCTCTGTGACCTGGGCCTGGTTAAATTCTATGAACCTCTGTTGCTTCATCTGCTCATGATAACAAGATTTTGAGGTTAAAAGGAGATAATTATGTAGACCTACTTTGGACATTGTCAACTTTTTTTTTTTTTTTTCCGAAGTCTGTTTTCTCAGTGTCTGACCTCCCAGGGACATTGTCAACTTTTACATGATTCTTTTCCTGCTGATGATACATAACCACAAAGAGTTTAACCTATGAAAATCTGAGGGGTCAACAGGTGTAAAATTTTATGTCAGGCAAGACTGAAATCTAAACTGTGCAAGGTGATGGCCTTCTGACTCCATGTGTTCTGCATCTGTGAATACAACCAACTAAGGTTGAAAAAGAAATGGATGGTTGTGTCTACATAGAATATGTACAGAATTTTTTTGTTATTACTCTCTAAACAGTACAGTATAACAACTATTTACATAGCATTTACATTGTATTCAGTATTATAAGAAATCTAGAGATGACTTAAAGAATATAGGAGCATGTGTATAGGTTATATGCAGATACTATGCCATTTTATATCAGGGACTTGAACATTGTGGACTTTAGTATGTGCAGGGGTCCTGAAGCCAGTCCCCCATGGATACCAAGGCACCACTGTATCTGAAAAAGTTTGTGGAAATGGAAAATTCACAAATACCATTGGTAATGTGTTCAAAGGTTTAATTACTTGAATCCTGAAAAGTCTTTGTATGTGACAGTTTGTGCTGCCTTTAGGTCCTATAGCACCTATGAAAACAGCTACCAATTAACTCCTGATGTAAACGTCTCCCTTTTTGGTCCACAAGAGTGTGTTTCTAGCTATACCTTTTGAGGGGTCAAAGCAGTCCTGCAATTAGGAGGAAGGTGCAGTGGCAGATGACAAACTACAGGTGGTTACTTCTTGCTGCCTTATGGTCCACAACGGGGGTTGCAACCATGGAACAATGACAGGAAACACCTGACCCTGACTTTCCCTGGGATAACCCCACACTGGTCCTCTTAAAGACATGAAACCTTTTTTAATGAAGGGTTTTACCTGGTCATTCCAAAGTTGCAAAAAGTGAAGAAGATGGTGGAAGAACTGGCATTTTCCCCAGTTATTTCCATAATCCTCCTGCCGCCCCCATCACACAAGGGTCAAGGTCTAACTGCCTAGACCTGCCAGGAGAATCTTTCCTTCATGTTTCCTAGGCAACTTGAGAGTGCCTTGCAGACTTTTCTTTTGTTCCTAACATCTCTATTTATCTTTCTATTCTTTTCTTTTTCTTTCTTTTTTTTTTTTTTGGAGTTGGAGTCTTACTCTGTTGCGCAGGGTGGAGTTCTGTGGCACACTCAAGGCCACTCCAGTGTCGACCAGCTGGGCTCCAGAGATCCTTCCATCTCAGCCTTCCAAGTAGTCGGAACTACAGGCACTCACTACCATGCCCGGCTAATGTTTCATTTATTGTAGAGAAGGGGGCTCCCCAGGCTGCCCAGGCTGGTCGTGAACCTGCAGGTTCAGGCTATCTACTCGCCTTGGCCTCCCAAAGTGCTAGGATTACAGGCTGAGCCACCGAGCCCTACCTGTCTTCCTCTTCTAAAAACTCTTGCCCTGTCACTCTTCCCCATTTGCCCTCAGGATGCCCTTCCTATGGAAATCAGCAAATTCTGAGTCTTCTCTCAGATCTTGTACATTTCACAGTCTTCATTACCGAATATCAATGGCAGATGAGTGAGGTACCATCCCTGTGTCTGCCTGTCCCTCATGATCTAACCCCACGTACAGGGAGGTGGAAACTCGGGAAATTCTTCTCCAGACTGTGGCTAGTTGCCTTGAATATACGGGAAATCAAAACACCACCATGAAGATCCATTTCTTTCCAACTTCCATGCCTTTGGTCTGCAGGAGAAATTGTCATTCCTCTTGTTGATATAACTTTGACTCTCTTTCTTGTAAAATACATCAGCTTTAGTATGTTGAGGGGGAATTGATGGCTTCCTCTCTGCCCTGAATTGTTCGCATATCATCTTATATACCTTAACACTGAAGAGTACTATGTCTAATTGCTTCTCCTTAAATCCTCAGAGGTGGTGATGGTGGTGGAGATGGTGGGTTGTTGATCCTATCATTGTCATGTATTGAGTATTGGCTATGTGTCAAATAGAATAATATTTATCCTTATAAAGGTTATTAATAAATATTTCATAACCTAGGGGCTTGACCTATATTATATGTTAAATGCAGGAAGGACTGTTTTTGACAAAGCTCCTGAACTAGGCCCCAACAGACCAGACTAAAAATCAAAATAGGCTGGGCACAGTGGCCCGTGACTGTAATCCCTGCACTTTGGAAGGCTGAGGCAGGAGGACTGCCTGAGCACAGGAGTTCAAGACCAGCCTGGGCAGCATAGTGAGACCTTGTCTCTACAAAAAATTAGACAGGCATGGTGGTATGTACCTGTTGTCCCATCTATTCTGGAGGCTGAAATGGAAGATTGCATGAACTCAGGAGGTTGAGACTGCCATGAGCTGTGATCGTGCCACTACACTCCAGCCTGGGCAACAGAGTGAGACTCTGGCAAAAAAAAAAAAAAAAAAAGTCACCCATGCTAAAGTTCCATGTCACCAAATTGAAACTAAATTATCTGATCTTGTGAGAAATCAGAAAAGAGATAATAGCCAATTTTTCATGAAGACCAGTTATAGTCTTCAATAAGAATAATGTAGTTCCCTCTGTTTTAATCCTTAACCTGAATTGACCTGGTGTTAACCAATCAGTTACCTTTCTATTGGCCTAACTCCCTGCACCTACTTTATGTAGAAAGTAACTCTGAAATGACCAATTTGGTTTTTTTCTTTGCTTCTTGGTTTGTACAGCCAAACTTTTCTGCTCAGTTCTTTGGAGTACTTATTCTATTTTATGGTATAAAGTGTCACCCAATTCTAGAATTGCAAATAAAGCCAATTGACATCTTTAAACTACATTTGTTGTAATTTTGTCTTTTGTCATGTGCTATTATAATTCATGATAACCCTGTATGGTCAGCACTATTGTTACCACCATTTCACAGAGCAGAGCACTGCAGAACAGGAACTAAGGAGTTGTGTCTGTGGTTATAGCCAGAAGAGGTAGAACCTATGTTCAAACCATGTCTGACTAACTCCAGTGGTTAGTAAATAGTGGTTTACCTATTATTCTGACTAAGGTTGGCATTTTCTAAGAGTGGTTGATAGATTTTCGAAAGAACCTTCAGATCCTCAATATCGAAAATACAAGGTGTGGTTATGTGCAGTTGTTAGTGTTTGAAAAATCACAGCTGTTTACAATAAAGAGCTCTGGGCATTGTCAGTTAAAGTTTACCCTAACTAAAAATGGTGCTTTTTTTTTTTTTAAAGTCTCCCTTTCGACTTGTTAAATGAATTTAATGCTCCAAATGGGTGCCAAATTGGCAGCCTGCAGGATAAATTCCACTATTTATGCAAGAAATAGACACAGTGGCCATGTGCTTCAACGTTAACCTTGAAGGACCTCCTTTGCAGAACACAAGGTTAATGTGCCCTTCACATCTTATTCCATTTTGGCCCCCAGAAGCCCTGCTGACGTGGGTTTTGGGCTGACAGTTGTAATTGTGCTAGGAGATTTTAGAGCTGTGATTCCCCAAAACTGTTTGTATATCAAAATCACCTGGGGACTTTAAAGATATACAGATTCCTGGGCAATCTGCCCAACTTTCTGAGTCAGAACCTGATCAGGGATCTGTATTTTCCAAATGCCGCCCCAGGTTTGGGAACCACTGCAATGGGGGAAAATTCTATCCTCTGTGGACTGTTGCCTGATTTTCTCCTGCACAGTCAACAGCCATCTGCTAGCTTATTTACCCCTCCACCTTCACACACATACTAAGTAGCAAGTATCTTCCTAGTGTCAGCAAAGCTGGAGGAAGTATCAGGCTTTGTGACTGACGTCAATATTTACTAGAGAAGCCTTTTGGCACATCTGTGTTACTAGCAAATGTCTGTCCAAACTGCTCAAAAAACTAAACCTTAATCAGCAGGGTATATTTAATTACAGCCTAGACTTCTAAGATGCATTCACATTTTTGTTAACATATTTTCTTCATTACTTCTCAGTGTGTCCTATTGTTTGCTTATTTATTTCTTAAGAATTGTTTCCAGAGATTAGAAGGCAAACAAAATGAAGTATGGTTAGAAATAGATTGGAAAAAAAAAAGTTCAGTCCCTTTGTTTGAGACTTGAATAATAACTTATTGGCAGTTGTTTAAAAGAAATATTGCTATAGTATGATAACCTTGTAGTGATTATTATAGAACTGGCAATGTTGCAAATTTATGGAGATTACAGGCAAGAAGGAAGAGGGGAAACTAGTGACTCAAATTCTTCTTCAGGTTTGTGGGGAGAGGGAAAGGGGGGATGAACAGAGAAAAATGTACACACGATCTTGATGTTAGAAGCCCTTAACATGATCTTCTTTCTTATTGCTGCATGTTTTTATCAATTGTGTATAACCTATGTGTTGAAGAGTTCCCTACTTATATTTTGTAAGTTGTCACACTAGCTAGAGCCAAAAATATGGAAAAATACACTTCAAAGAATAATCGAGTGTTTCCCCAGAAGAAGGACTCTTTACATAATGTAAGAGAAACAGATTTAATGAATTAAAAATTGTATCAATAGACCTGAGTTCTATAATGTGCCTCTGTGTTCCCAGTCTCTCAGAGAAGTATTACCCTGACATCACTGATTTTTTAAAAATTTCTTTTAATAAAATGCAATTTTTTCCTATAAACAAATTTTATTTGGAACCCCAATACATATGATAGATAAAAACTGTGCTTTTCAGGTAGAGGCTTGGGGACAGAGCACCTGTCATTCAGCCTCTTCCACCTGGGCACCTACTGGGAATTTTGAGACTCCACCAAAAATGATGGTTTTGAGTCAAAGGATAACCACAGGACCTACAGAGCTCTTTCCTGACTGCCACAGGCCCTGCTGTCCTACTCTATACTTCATGCCTCAGGTCAGCTTGTGACTGTCCCCATGAAGGGCCTTTATAAGGTACTCTGTTATGAGGATGTAATCTGTTATGGCTGCCATCCATGTGGGAGATCTCCCATGCCAGGCTACTGTTTTCTCAGGACAACACACCTCACCCCACCTCCCACCCCATTCATCCAGGGCTCTGATCTCTTATTATGCAAGGAAAGTATTTCCCCCTCCAAGGGGAATCCTTTTTTCTGTTTAGTGTATAGTGCAATACTTAAGAATGGATATAGACTTTGGGGGCTACATCTTATAGCATTTGAGGGAGGGGTCTTCTTTAAGAAACATGGTACAAATGAACAAATGGAAAATGCTAGGGTCCCTCCTAGAAACTTGGAAGCAGCCAATGCAAGTGAGAGGTCCTGAAGCTCAAGTTTAGTTAGCTTCACAATAAATCTGCTTCTGAGGGTACCTTTGTGTCTCCATCCAGAGCAACTCCACAGACACATCCTTTGCCTTTCAGTTCCACCTTTGTACCCAGGAATCATGAGTGAGACTCATCTCATTCCTGAAGAGAGCACTCTTCTTTCTAGAAAAGTTAATCTGAGGACTCAGGCAATAGGAAAAAAAAAAAAAAAGACTCAAAATATACCATCCAAAGGTTACATAGATATAAAGCCAATTGAATTGATCAATCCCACTGAAAACAAAGAAGAACGTATTGATGCTGAGGAAACCACAAAATAAAGGATTATATCTACAGGCTGAAAATAATAGAGTCACTCAAAGGGGAATAGGAAAAGCAAATTTAGATGAAACCCGTGAAAGACCCAAGTATGACCTGATTTAAGCTGTGGCTCCCATTAACCTACAGCCCAGCAGATCTTTTCTAAGTACTGTCATACAAAGAAAATGAGAATTTTGGAGAAACTGGACTATTTTCCAATTGACAATGGTAGTCAGCAATCTTGAGGGGAAGAGTAGTAATGAGAAGAGAGTGAGGAAGAGTGTCCTCCTAGGATGGAATGATTTTGTCAACTAGGAAGTTGAAGGGGGTCACTAGGCTTTAATTGACCCCAGATGGAGAGAGGATTACCAATTTATTTCAGAATTTCCAGATATTAATGACTATACCTGGCAGAGATCCAGATGCAAGAATCAATTTCTTTTTCATATGATAAGGATTTCTTTTATTTTTAATATCTGCTTAGTAACGTTTCCTGTTGAAAAGGAAATGCTTTGAAGATGCATTGCAAATGCTATTTTTAGTAAATTAATTAAGACTGTTTTTCACAAGAAGAAAGAAATTTGGGGTTCAAAGTCTAAAAGATTGTTGGGGGAAGTTACAAGATAAAACAACAGCTACTTCTCATGGAATGTTGGAGAACTCCAAGTTGTATTGAGAATTGAAAATCAGTAATTATGATAACAAAAAAGGTTAGAAAAGACATTGCAGGATGTGTGTGTATGTGAGAGAAGGAGAGAGAGAGGAAGAAAAGAGAGCGGAGAGACAGAGAGCAAAAGAGAAGAGACAGACAGAGAGAGTGTGTAACTTAGTAACGACTTGAGGAAGAAGATGAGGACCTCTGTTCAAAGGGTCATTTATTTTTTATTTGTTTTGAGTTGGAGTCTCACTGCATTGCCCAGACTGAAGTGCAGTGACACGCTCACAGCCACCCCAGCCTTGACTGCTGGGTTTAGGTGATCCTTATGCCTCAGCCTTCCAAGTAGCCAGAACTACAGGCGCACACTACCACGCCCAGCTAATTTTTTGATTTAATATAGAGATGAGGTCTCACCAAGTTGCCCAGGCTATTCTTGAACCCGTGGGCTCAGGCAATCCTCTTACCTCGGCCTCCCAAAATGCTGGAATTACAGGCTTGAGTTACCGCACCCAGCCTTATTTTTTATCTCTACTGCAAAGAACACCAGAGGAAATGAGTTTCAACTAGAGAGAGAAGAATTTCAGTTAGCCAAAAGATTTCCTGACAAACTATGGCACATTAATATGGGTTAATGAGTAGGGTTGTGGATCACAGCCTTTAATACACTGAGATAGTTGAGTTGTAGTCCTGGAGGAAGGGCTGTTCCCTGGAATGATTTTGGATTGGTCAATAGGAGGCAGGTTCCTCTCCTGGCCTGAGTGGGGTTTGCTTGTTTTACATTCTTCAGGCATTCCACTATGAGGCAGTGATATATAATGGTTAGAATAGCCAGTCTTGAACCTGGCCCTGTCATGTATTAGCTACGTGACTTTGGGCATGTCTCAGATTCCTTAGCTATAAAACAAAGTCAAAGATAGTAACTAATTAATTGGATTGCTAAAGAGAAATTAATTAAGACGATTTATGTATATTTAGACTTTACACAGTAAAACTTAGTAAGTACTCGGAAAAAATTAACTTTTATTTTATTAAAATATTATTTTTGGGGTAAAAAAGTTAGATTCTCTGTCTATATCCTTTATTATTTCATAGGTTTTTAAAACAAAAGAATGGCATGACTTTTTAAAACGTTTTACTTTATTTTGAGAAGAACACAACATTTAGAAAGAAATAGAACAATCAGATAAGTATATATTATTATTATCCTGATTTCAAAGATAAAATATGCAAAGGCTGCTTAGTTATTTACCAAATCACTTCTCTTTTCTCCCTAGGATACAGATAAACTTTATAACCCAGGCTGTTTTGCAGCTAGATAAACCTAGGGGAATGTGGACATAAGTGGTGTATACTTCATTGGTCCATAAAAACCTCTTATTCAATCATCCAACCTGTCTTTCTTTCTTCATCTGCCAAATGAATGCAAAGAATCTAGTAAGAAGCTCAAAGGCCTGGGAACTCCAAGGGAATCTTGGAACCAGTAGATAGAGGGAACTTGGGTTCCAGAATGAAGGTGTGGAGCAGAACACACCCTGCCAACATAAGCAAGAAGTAAGTATCATTCTGATTGTTTTATTAAACAGCACACATACTGGCGTCTTGAAGTGGGGGGGGGGGTCTTTCAAAACAAAACCCCCAAATAAATGACATTGGCTTAGCAGTTGAGTAATGGGCAGTGAGAAAACTGACATCAATGGCTGGAATAATAGTAACCCACATTATGCAGTGGTGAAACATTTGGTAAAATGTTTGGGTGCCAGTTTACATAGGTGCACTGCAATTGTACTCCAGGTGAAGTCAATGAAAAACATCACAGTGTTCATAAGAATGTGATTATCATTGGCTCCTATTGACAAAGTACCACCAAAATAAAGAAAAGAAAGAAACAAAGGAGGGAAGAAGGGAGGGAGGGAGGGAAGAAGAAGAAGAAAAGATAAGCTCAATGAACTGGCCAGTTTACAAGCTACAGTGAAAGAGTTTAGAAAGAGTCCAGAAATTTTGGGCATCAGAGTTGGAGAAATGAACTGTTTCTTGATCCCAAAAGGTAAGATTTTAAACAGATCTTGAGTGACTAAGATCTAGTAACATTCCTCAACTGAACAAAGTATCTTAGCCCTTTTACAAAAAAGAAAAAAAATCAGATTGAGTGTGTGTTCTTCTTTCACATTGTTTCAGATAACTTCATGGTGGCCACTATTAAGGGGATGGGGGTGGGGGAGAAAGAGAGAGAGAGAGAGAGAGAGAGAGAGAGAGAGAGAGAGAGAGATTGAGAGAGAAGGAGGAAGGAAATCATGGAGGAAAAAAAGGAAATAAATATATCAGACTTGAGGACTATATCTAGGAAAGAACTTTGGGTGTGGATACTGGCATGTGGAATTGACTGGTGGCAAATATACCAAAAGCCTATGAAGTGTTTGAAATAATTGTATTGCCAAGGATATCATGAGTCTGGACTTTCCAAAGTGTAAAGCAACCTCTGAACTTCCTTTACTCCTATAAAACCTGTAAGAAAGACATATAATCCAGGGCTCCCTTCAGACAGGGATAGAGAGATTACTGACTAGAAAAAACACTACAGAGCACTGAATCAACAGCCATAGTGAATGAAGGACAAAGGAATTCTTCCCAGAGAGCAAAATTAGGGTCTAATGAAAACACCTCTCCTACCTCAGGGGAGGGAGCTTTCTTAATGACTGTCTAGATTAGGGCCAATGTTACTGCAGCTCCCTTCTATTCCTTTCTAAATGGGAGTTTCTGCTGAGAATACCCTGCCGCTAACTCATCATTCCATGTTGGGTTTATATTGGGTAGGAGGGTGGGGAGTAGGTAAATTGGCTTTTTAATCCAAAGTCACAGATCTCTAGACTAAAAGGAGCCACATCTGGATTTGATGGAAAGGACCATGTATCCCTTGGAGATCCTAGATTTAATATGGGCACAGAAACTGGGTGGGGCTCTGAGGAGCTTTGGGTTGTCTCTTTTGGTTGCCAATGTGAGAGGAGAGTTAAAAAAAATATTTGATGACCAGAATGGGGGCCAATGATAGAGACTGTTCATGTAATCATTCATTTTTCCTCTAACCATACAGCAAGATGCTATTTTCTATCCTCCCTTGTGGTTAGAGACAACCATATAACTGCCTTTTCCCAGTGGATAAAACTGGATGTAGTGCATGCCATTCCAGTCCTGACTTATAAAAACCTTCTGCACAATTCTCCAAATCCACTTTTTCTTCATTTTGAAGCTTGTCTTAGAGGATACAACAGAGAACTCCAAGGAGACAATGGGCCCTGATGGAAGGAGTCTGAACTCACTTATCCATGTGTACTAGAACCCCCTTCCAACCCACACTGGTTTGCAATATGAGTGAGAAGTAAATCTATATTGTGTCAAGTCATCAAGATTCTCAAAGAGCTTTTTACAGCAGTGTGCCTACCATACCAATGGAAATAGATTTACAGCAATTAACTAATCTGCCAAAAGTCACTCAGCTACTGAGGAGTAGAGCAGAAATACAAGGGAGGATTAGGCCCCAAACTTGGATCTTTAGAAGAACTTGATCAGAATCACTTGGAAACTTTCTCAAAATACAGATTCTTCAGTTCAACTCCAAAACTTGGTCAGAAAACTAAAACTGTTGTTGTAGTTTTTCCAGGAGTAACAGAGGGAGGGCAGTGATGGGGCATTAAATCTATTTTTAACAAGTTCCCTGGGTAATACTGCTGCCTAATCAATGTTGAGAGGCACCAAATGCCAACAGTGATTCCAAAACACATCAGCTGAGTTCCTGGAGAAAGATGTCAAATAAGTAAGATGGTCATCTAGTTTATTGTCCAATCTGAGACACTTCTGAGAGTGAAAGGGGGAGCTATTAATAATTGCACTGGGAAACCAGGCTAAAACAGGACTTTCCCAGGCAAACTGACACAGAAGAGCCCCTGCACATGACAGCAAAATATGGACAGCTGTATTCTCTGCTAATACAAAATGCTATTTCCCATTAAGAGAATTTTCAGTTTTCCTAGAGTACTATCTGCCATCTGGGTAGGACAAAAGTGGCCTTTAAACTAGGAACAAAGCTGAATTCTGGAGAGAAGTTTGAGGGGCAGCCCCAGATTCTGGGAGTAACAAAACTAAAGTGTCTTATGCAGTTGGAGAAGTAAGACCAGAGTATTTGCAAAGGCTCACATAGAACCAGAAACCACCAACGGCTTAAAGAGCAGACACAAGTCATAGAAAAGGATGAGGACAATCCTGATTGAAACCAATAGAAGCTTAGGAACAAGCAACGTACAGAGCAGATTGGGGTAGTAGAGGAGTAGCCCTGATTAATTTTCCAAGAAAGGATTTTGTGCTCCAGACTCTCCTTGTGAAGGATCTAGAAAATGGTGGCACCTACAGGGCACAAATAAAGCTAAATTTGGGCCTGACAGGAAAGTACCAAGGAATATGAGTTTGACTCATATTCAATCTTGGGAACACACAAAAATAATTTTTATATTCTCAAGTAATTTGTCACCATTCAGCTACTGATCAGCTGAGCAATCTACTACCACCTTAATTTTCCCAAGTCTCAGTTTCTCATCAGTTCAGTGGGGATATTTACATCTCTCTCTGCCTACCTCACAAAGGATGACTGGGAGAATAAGACAAAATGGTACATAAATAATAATATTTCAGAAACAGTAAAGCCTATTGAAATGAAAGATAATTAATAGTATTATTAATGATGCTAACAATAAAGTAAAACATATAATAACAGGTAATAGCAAGTTCCCCAGGGTGTGTTAACATTTTCTTTGTGAATTAGGTTGACTCTTAAAAGAAATAAGTGATTAATTCATTAACTCTTAATGAGTTCTCTTTTCTGTAATTCAGGAATGTGTGTGTGTGTGCATGTGTGTCCCCTATACTTCATATATCATTATTTCCTGGGGCTGCACACTAAAAATGCAGATCCTTCCTGGGTTTAATAAATCTCTCCTGTTGTTGCCCAAAAGTCTGTTAGTTTTAACAGGCTTCTCAGTTGATTCTTATGCACCATTTTTTAACTGCTTGGGGCTCCATGAATCAGCTTCCTTTAGGGGTTTGGAGGTTAATTGGTTATCAAATACTGTTGTTATTTGACCCAAGAGGAGAAACTAGTTAATCCATCAATCTGAGACTAACAAAGTTCTCCAACAGGAGAAGAACCAAGTAATTGCTGCACATGGTGTAATGTGTTTAAGAATCTTCTTTGAATTACCAAACAATGACCAACTATGGATCATGGCACTTAATTGGTCACAAAATAATAGAAGGGTGGAAACTTTCTTGCCTCCATTTTGCAAAGAGAAACCTGAAACCAATAATTTGGACTTTTCCATCCATTTCTCTAGTCTTCCTAGACCTTATAGAGTGAATTTCAAGTCCAGAATTTAGACAAGGTCTAAATTCAATGAAAGGAGAAGCCTTACATCTCTGTCTGTTAGCTATCAGGAAGCTTTAATTCATTTGGACTAATACTTACTTCATTCATTCAATCAATATTTATTTGTTAGTTGTGTGTCTGGATCCTACTACACAATGAAAAAAAAAAAAAAAGAACAAGACAGGCACAGCCTTTTGGGATAAAGCAGCTACTGATCCTACTTGCTTTCTTATCTCAGCCTGATCTTAGATGTTCCTGTGATGGTTAATTTTATGTGTCAACTTGCCTGGGCCACTGGGTGCCCAGATATTTGATCAAACATTATTCTGAATGTTTATGTGAGAGTGTTTTGAATGAGTTTAACATTTAAATCAGTAGACTTTGAATAAAGCAGGTTGGCCTCCATAATGTGAGTGGACCTTATTCAATTAGTTGAGGACTTGAACAAAACAAAAAGACTGCTTTCCCCAAGCATGAGAGAATTCTCCAGCAGACTGCCTTCAGACTTCATCTGCAACATCAGCTCTTTCTGATTCAAAAATCAGTCTTCTTTTGGACTGGAACTAGAATCCCAACTCTCTTGGGTCTCTAGACTGCCAGCTCAGATTTTGGACTTGCCAGGTCCCACAATTGTGTTAGCCAATTCTTTATAATAAATGTATTCTGTATCCAACTTATTGGTTCTATTTCTCTGAAGAAACTTGTTTAGTTCCCTAGCCCAGTCACTAAATCCAATATGTATCCAAAGATCTCCATCAATTAACACATTCTCCATAGTAGTTATGTGCTTAAGTGGAAGAATGGATGTGAAGAAAATGTAGACAGGATCAAAGAATTAGTGTACAAGGGTAAGCTGTGACCGGTGAACTAAATGCATCTTACAGTCTTCCCTTGGGAATGTCAAGATTGAGCACTGGGGAGAGAGTGACCCTGATTCTGTAATAGGGTTGAATATATTGCAAAAGGTCAAGGGCTCCACCTGATTCTTGCTACTCACTGATTACCTCTGGATGCACAGATGACTGTCAATGACCCTTCTCCAATTTCGTGGCATAATGAGAGGACATACTCTCATTATGGAGGAAAAACATACTCATCCCTCAAACATTTATTGAAAACATACTCAGTCCTCAAACATTTATTGAAAAACATAGGTACTGTGAGGATGGGGAGACCCAAAACTGGAGAGTGATGAGTGCATTGCTTTTAATTTACCTAAAAGCTACTTGAAGAGACACCAAAGCTCTGTTTATATTAGAAGGAGTGAAGAGTTCCAAAGCAACATGTAGCTAAGCAGATGATAATGGACACTAAGTTTATCAGATGAGATCATCAACTTTGGAATCAAGCTGATCCTCAATCTGCCACTTCTGAGCTGTGTGACCTCAAGGAAAACTACGCAATCATTTTGAATCTGTTTCTTCCTCTGAATGATGGAGAATACTACTACCTACCTTATAGAGTTTTTATGAGGATTAAGTGAAAATTCATGTAAAGCCTCTCTGCACAGTGCTTGGTGACCCAAACTGCCTCTAATTGCTTGTTGCTGTTATCCTCCATGAAGAATGAAAGAGTGGGAGGTTTCTGAGAGGTAAAGTCCTGGCCCTATCTCTGACATTTATCGTATTTAAAGATCTGACATGATTGTTTAATTTTTGTCCTTGAATATTTAGAGCTAGGAGAAAGAAACTTCCTGTAGAAAGTAGGAAGAGAAAGGTAAATGGACCTCTTTAGGCCTCTGGGAAGTGGTAGGTTTTGAGTGGCAAGATGAGCTTGTGATAGATATGGGAAGCAAATCCCTAAGTGGTGAGGCATTAAATAATTTATTGCCGATTTTAGCTCACAGAAATCATTGCAACTTTTTTTTTAACTTAAATCACTGTTCGCCATAAGAGTTTGGATTGAAATTTGCATATTTAGACTATAGTTTTCAAACTTAAGTGTTTCTTAAAATCACCCGGAGAGCTTGTCAAAACAGACTGTTGGACTTTTCTACAGAGCTTACTTACCAGCAGATCTGGGTGGGACCTAGCCATTTGCATTTCTAACAAATTCTAACAAGGAGATGTGGATGCTGCTGGTCCAGGGACCACACTTTGAGAACCACTACAATGATTAAAGAGACAACAGGCAAGGGGGAGAGTTGCTGGTGAGAAAAAGAAATGGTTCATTAGCATGCTCACACTGTGTCTTCTCTGACCTCCTACGGCAATTATTGTCTGCACAGTACATCTGGCAATTAATCATACCTTGCCTTTTGACATTTTTTCTCTGCTTGAATGCTATTTACATCTTTTTGTTGGGTCTATGCTTAAGATTCAGGCAGGGAGAGAGGCCAGCAATGGGAGAACTAGTGGGAGAAAGAGGAGGGGTATTCAGGCCCAGGGGGAAGCAGAAAGAGGATAATTAAACAGACAGCCTGTGGGAGAGTGAGTTAGAGCTTGACTCTTAAGATACAGGAGGAAAAAAGCAAGGAGAAAGAGAATTCACATGGCATCTGGAAGGTACCATATGGGAAAGGCAGGCAGGCACCGAAAAAGCCATAGGGTAGTCTCACAGATAAATGGCCCAGCTGTCAAGTGAGATAAAGGGAGAAGGAGCTTGTGGGGACCATGCTATCCCCTGAAAAAGAAACCCAAACCTTGTTTGGCATTTTCTTTTACCCTCTGCAGAAGAAAGGAAACTACAGTAGTGAGGAAGGTGCTGAAGTGTGTTTGTTGAGGATTAGAAGGGTCAAGCAGGATTGCTTCCTACTGGGAGACCAAGTTCATGGATCCAAGCAATTTGGGTAGGTAAGTTTTGGAAAATGGATCAGGGTCAAATGCTTGGGAAAATAGCCTATTTTAAAGACCAGTCCAAGAAGAATGGAGCTTGTGCCTCAATCAAAATAAAAGCCAGGGTGTGCGTTGGTTTAAAAGAAACAGAATTGCATTCTTGAGATGGGGTGGTCAGTGTTTTGTTTAAGATTGCTATACCCCTCCCTTTTCGGGGGTCATTCATTGCCCATTTGCAAAGGGCAGCCTTTCTCAATTGCATCTGACAGGTGAGTTAATTTGGAGTGCTAAAGGTTTAAGGAAAATCTTGGGAAGCATCAGCAGCCAGAGGTGTCCTACATAAAGGGGCAAGACTCTCAGAGGAGCCATCAGTTTGAAACCAATACTACTATTTTACATCTGAAAAATGAACAGAAGAGTTTCTGGTGAAAAGCAATAGTCCCCTTCTCTACCTCTACCTCTCCCCAGCCACAGTCTCACTTTCCAGAGTTGTATCTTTTAATTGTTTTTGTTTTTAATTATGTGGGTATAGTCAACCATTTAAATAACATGTTTATAGCCCCATTTCTTGATTTACCTACATATTATCTCTGTTGACTCCTCAATGTGAACATTGAATATTTAACTTACTAATGTTATCCTGTTTTTTTCCTTCATCTTCCTTCCAATGTTTGTTCCTAGTTCTTTTATTGGTTACTTTGAAACTTTAATATTGAATATACTAAAATATCTGTTTCTTGTTAAGTAAACATTGTACAGAATCACTTAATTCTTCACTTTATAAAATGAAGATATCTTCCCTATTGTTTTCTGCAGTTTTTGTCTCTTTCCATTTTATCATACATTTTAGGCAAATCTTTCTACTTTTACTTGGGTTGAAATTGTTATTACACTTGCTTTTGCAATAACAACTAAGTTTTCTGTGTCGAGTTCATAGTTGACTCTAAAAGATAAAAATCAATACATGCTTTATATGAGTTTCATTGTTCTATGCTGTGCTGAGGGCTAGGATTACATTTGTTTCCTGAAGTCTAATGGAAAGATCTACTGGCTAAATAAAATAAAATGTTCCTAGTTTCAAGATCAAGTAGGTATTCTTTTTTGTTACATTAGTTGCTTAAAATCTCAAGATGTCTTTGTTTGCTTAATATTTGATCTATGTGTTTCTTGGACAGCTTTCTGTTTTTCCAGGAGTTGCTAATTTTCTGTTCTCTTTTCTTATAATTTATCATACCTTCAAGTTTTTCCAATCTTTAACTTATTTTATCTCCTCTATAGTGTCTTTTCCAGAGACCAGGACCCTTCCTGGAGTTGTTGGTCCAATTCAAGCCAGCGCCACAGTTGACATCTAAGAATTCTCCTCTTTGATTTCCTGAGTTGGAGCCTCTGGATTTCATGTCATATCATTCTTTCTTAGCTTACCTCCTATTTGCTGTGTTTATCACCAAGTAATTTCTTAAGAAAATATGAAGTTTTGTTTCTTTGATGATACTTTATTCTGCCCTCACTCTAGGTTAAAAACTATTTTGAAAACAAATATTTGTTGTTGTTGTTGTTCTTGTTGTTGTTTTAGATTAGAAAATACCAGTTTATTTAGAAAGTAAATGGGGGTGAATTCACCTCCCCAAGATGGGGACAGGGGAGGCACAAAGCCAGGAAACATGGCAACGGCCATAGCTCAAAGAGTACATGGCTACACCACAGTCTAGTAAGGCAATGGCAGCAGTGGCCTGGCAGTGGCCTGGCAATGGCCAAAGACAAATATTTGAACATCCAATGTTGCTGGACAAACTTGATGGCAGACTAATTTGTATTCTTTTCTAGATGATTTGTTTTATTTTCTCTGAAGCTTGAATCCTTCTCTTTTGTCTTTGGTGTCCTGAAATTTTATGTAAAAGGATTGTGGTATGAGGATTTTTATCATTCCTATTAACTAAGCTGGCACTCAGTAAGCCCTTTCCCTCTAAAGAATCATGTCTTTCTTCATTCTTAAAATTTTAAATGTATTTCTACTTAAAGATTTTCTTCCTTTTGTTTTTTCTGTCCATTTCTCCCTAAAATTTATATTAGTCTGATCGGATCTTTTAGATTGTCCTTCTACTGTGATGAGAGATTTTCTTGACCTTCTTTCCAGTTTGAAAAAATTGTATTTCCAGCACTGAAAAAAATTATATTTTCCTTTTATATTGTTTTTATCATTTTATAGATATATCTTTTCAAATTTCTATAAGTTTATTAAGTAGAAAGTTTTTGTTATTGTTGTTAGTACTTTTTTGTTTCATGAATAAACTATACTAGCTCTGGTGTCTGTCTGTGTTTATTTTGGCTGTCTGCATCTATGCTGATTTTTCATATTACATACCTGAGATTAAACTGGCTATCCTCATTGTTTTTGTTTTGTTTTTTTTCTATTTAAGAAAGAAGGACCAGAGGTGACTCTGTGCAAATACACACTCTCATGAGATGGTCTTCAGCAAAATATGAACTATAGAAAAGATAATGCTAAGATATTATCCCTATTGAAGATTTTTAAAATTTAAAAGCACTTTTAGAGCTTAGGAAACTATGTAGTGAAACAATCTTTCTTATTTTGTTTATTCTAGCCTTTCTGCAAATTAATTAATGTGTCTCTATTTCTGGTCCATGGTATATACTTCAGGAAATACCCAGCCCCATATAGGCCAGAGCTCTACTGCATTCTGGCTTCTTTCCTCAGTTTCTAAAATGCTTTTAGCTCTGGGTAGAAAAAAGCAATATCAGATTCAGCAGAGAGTCCTAATGCATCTGTGACAGAGACAAGTCTCTGTGTTATCTGTTCTCATTTTCTGTGACCACTGTTAAAGACTACACTTCCCAGCCTCCCTGAAGGTAGGCAGGACATGAGACTAGATTCTGACCCAATGGGATGTCAGCAGAATTAGCATGCAACTTTCTTTCTAAAATGAAAGGATCATACACTCCTTTTTTCTTCTCAATGTTCCTGCAGGTGGAATGTGAATTCAGAGCAGTCACATTTGACCATGAGACAGAAGTTGTATGCTGAGGAGGAAGAACAACAAGAATTGAAGTAGCCCGGGTACCTGCTGCCATGGACCTCCCCCTTCTTACTGGGCTGCTCACTCTCAGACTGTTCCAGAGAGAGAAACAAATTTCTATGTTATTTTAACCATTGTTATTTTTGTCCTTTATTTCAGCTGCTGAACTGGTATTCAAACTATTACAGTGATATCCTAGGACTTGGTTTCAGATATCTTTAAGTGTCAAGAGGAAAGTAGTCCAAACTGGCATCCAATGAGGCAAACAGCAGGGCCATAATTACGGATGCACTGCCTAGGACATACTGCCAGTTCTGCAAAGGAGTGGAGCAGCCTAAAGATGATTCCAAGTTCTCTGGGTGTAGCCTTGCAGATCTCCTTTATGTCACCACATACCCCTCCCCTTGCCACACTCTAAACACCTCAAAAGTGGGACTTTCAGCACACAGTTGGGGTCAAGACATTAATTTCTGAACCGTCTCCCTCAACCAGGTCCTCTTATTTGACTGGATCCTGCTTCTCACCCCTCATCCTGCTGTCAACCCCCACTGTTTGTTTTTTTCTCTCTCTCCTTGGGTTTGCAACTCCCACTGAGATTCATTTCTAGATCTATGACCTTAGTTCACCTTTAAAGTGATTTGACCAATTCATCTTAGTTCCTTCTCCCATTCTAGCTTCCCTCTTGAAAGGTAAATTTGCTGATTAGCAGAGGCTGACATTTTTTTTTTAAGGCAGAGGTTGCTACAAATTGTTGTTTGCATACTTTGATTCCTGTTGAGGAAAAAATAAAATACTGGAAAAACATCATACTCTTGGCGAATGAAGTAAAAAAAAAAATGCTTAAAATACCTGTGTGATAAAATAGATTTTAAAAGAATTATTATTTTTAGCTAAAGAGAGAAGTTTTATTTTGTAGACTAAGTATAGTATTAAACACAAACTAGGAAATGAAATTCTGTAATATGTTTGTATTTCTTTTAAAAACTGGTATGTCATTTGTTCCATAAATATTTATCAGTTGAGAAGCCAAGAAGCTATCATCTGCCAAGCATGTTGCTAATGTGGAAACAGCTACAAAGGTAGGTGAGATATGGTTCTTGTTCTTCAGAAGCATGGAACTGAGTCAGGGAGACTGACCTGAAACCAAGATACTACTCTATGATGGGATGCTATAAACATGGTAAGCTTATAAACCTGATTTTCCTAAACACTATCCATTTAAGATATTCTGTTTCCCATGCTTGTCAAAATACATGCACCAATTTCTAGTTTGGAAGTGATGATCTCTAAGATTATGTACAAATACTTGGTGAATCTTGGGGGAGGAAATATCTCTTTCTGCCAAGAATAAGGTAAACCTTCAAAGAGAGCATTATATTCAAGTCTGGCCTGGAAGGGTAAAGAGGAACTCAACAAACAGGTGAGGGAAAAAGATGTGTACTACAGAAAAAGGGAAAAGCAATAGTAAAGATTCTTGAAAGGCATCAGTTTCCATTAATAGTTTCTTCCCCATGCATAGGTGATGTTACAGAAATTAATTTATTGGAGCCTCACAACATCCCTATGAGCTTTTGTGATACACTCTTATCTCCAAACCTTAGATTACCATGTAAAGAAGTCTCTGGGACAATGAAATTCCCCCAGGTTCTACCTCCTACACAGGATATTAAATAAGCTTATGTGCCTGGGTTACTCTAGTTTCCATGTTTGGCATCTGTTTCACTGCACAACTTCGTGGATAGACATGTTGGTTGGATATAGATTCTGACTTTACTTCTAATGCTATTGTTGGCACCCTTTTGGCCTTTTGCTCTGTAGCTCTCAGGTCAACCCCATCTCAGTTGGAATACCTCAGCCCCAAACCCAAAGCCAGATCAATTCTAAGATTCAGCCTCCTTCTTTTCTGCAGTGATGTATTATGGGTAGAGATTAAAGATAGGTAGATATTGACAAGGAGGGTGCATTTGGATCTGTGTGCATGGCCTCATATGCTTTGCTATAGAGTTTGGGTTTTATTTATAGACAATGAATAAACACTGTAAAAGTGACATGGTAAGATTTGGTGGCTGGTATAGTGGCTCATGCCTGTAATCCCAGCAATTTGGGAGGCCGAGGTGAGAGGATTGCTTGAGCCCAGGAGTTCAAGAAAAGTCTGAGCAACACAGCAAGATCATGGCTCTACAAAAAATAAGAATATTAGTCAGGCGTGGTGGCACACACCTGAAGCCCCAGCTACTCAGGAGTCTGAGGTGGAAAAATCACATGAGCACAGGAGGTTGAGGCTGTGGTGAGCCACGATTCACCGCACTCCAGCCTGGGAGAAAGAGTGAGACTCCAACTCAAAAAAAAAAAAAAAAAAAAGAAAAGAAAAAGAAAAAGATAGTTTGCTGAGCATGGGATTAGAACAGGGGGCAATCGTTTTATGATCAGATGGGATTAGTAGCCTAGGGCTTCATCTCCACAGTAGAGGTATGAGTTTAAGGACCTTGCACCAGCTTGAAGAACCACTTTATTCTTTGCTCAGTGTTTGAATAGGAGCTGCTAATTTCTGACTCTAGATTGCAACCTCTTTTCTCTTACATTATCTTTTTGTAAACATGGTATGAAGCAAGTGATTAATTGTTACATTTCAGTATTTCCTGCCTGAGATCACTTTACTAGAGAGTTCTTAAGAGCCTCTTCAGAACTCATTTATAGGTAATCTGCAAACTTAACCTGTTTTTCCTGCCTTTCCTGACATTCCTCTCACTGATTCTCTGAAAATATTCTGCATTCTGGCCAGACTGAACAGTTAGCTATTTCTGTACACACCCTGGTTTCTGCCTGCTCTCTTTGGTTTATACTTTTGTGCAGTAACAATACACTTTTCTCTATCTCTGCTTGCTGAAATTCTACCCAACCTTGAGGATTTAGCTTCAGCTTACTTTCTGCCTCATGCCCTTTGTGATTCCTGCAATGGTTGTGATCACGTCTTCCACTGAGCCCATGACCCTTACCATCCTCCAGGGCTGTTGCTGTTTGTATGTTTGTGGATATTCATTGAGCAAGGACAAGAAACTTTACCTTTGACCTCTCCAACAGTACTGGCTCTAGAAGGCCCTCTTCTCTCGAGATCATTGAATATACTTAGATGAAGTCTCACTGTTTTCCTTAGGCTGATGAGAAGTTGCATCTAAAAATAAGAATAAAAAGATGTTGATAGAAATTGGAATAAAACATTCCAAACCAAATATAAAGAACTAAGATGAATTGGCCAAATCACTCTAGATGTGAACTAAGGTCATTGTTCTAAAAAGTATCTACATATAAAATATTTTTTATGAGAAAAATTTTTCTCAGTCAGTTGTGGCAGAGAATCCCTTTGATTTGGAAAATGCAAGCAATGGCTTTAATTTTTATGAAAATAGATAATTAAGTAGCAACTGAACTAACTGCTAGATTCTTGCAAAAGCTGTAAGTTGGTGCTGGCATCTGAAACAGAGACCAAGTCAAAAATTTATAGAAAAGATATAAAAAGGCCAGGCTTGGTGGCTCAGCCTGTAATCCCAGCGCTTTGGGAGGCCAAGGCGAGTGGATTGCCTGAACCCGCAGGTTCAAGACCCGCCCGGGCAACTTGACAAGACCTTGTCTCTACAATAAATATAAAATTAGCTGGGCGTGGTAGCGCAAGCCTGTAGTTCTGGCTACTTGGAAGGCTGAGGCGGAAGGATCGCCAGAGACCAGCAGGTGGAGGTTGCGGTGGCCGGGAGTGTGCCACTGCACTCCAGTCTGAGCGATGGAGTGAGACTCCAACTCAAAAAAAAAAAAAGATATTAAAAATGTAGTAGATTTAAGTGAATAAAACAAAAGTAGATTTACATAATTATTTTGTAAGTGTTAACCACTTAATAATGCTCGGTAATTTAAACAGCTAATATAAGTTTATTTCTCAATATTCCAGTTTGTTTGGTGTGGCTCTTAAATATCTGGACCTGTCTAGAACCTATTGTTAGCAAATCCTAGGGGCTATAATGGAACACATTAACTAAGTTTCACCAGTCAGAATTCACTCAAATCTTCAAATTACTAAGATATTATGGCAAAGGTTTTCCAGTTGAACCCAGCTTCGAATCTCTGTTTTGTTTTCTCTTACCCCTACTTAGGATCCAAAGAAAGGAACTGTTGACCAAACTTCTTGCCTTCAATAATCTCCTAACCCTAAGCAAATGACATCCCTCCTTATAAAAACTATTGTATTTACTTCTAAAAAACTCTTTATTAGTTATTTGGATCTCCTCTGTTGTAAGACACAAGATATTCCAGCATGGTGTGCCTATCACATTGGGAACACTAAAGGAAGGCAAAATTGTGTAATCATTCTCTCCTCTGGTCTAGCCAACAGGAAGTACCAACCATTCATGGAAATTAGAACCATTCAAGGTCAGTAGGTTCAAATTGTTCTTGAGGGTCAGAACAGATTTTTGCTTTGGAAGCAACAGGAGGGAAGAAGACCTAGAAGAGTCATTTGGATGATTCTTGCAAAAGCAAGGGTAAGAAAAAGAGGCATTTTAATGAGATGGGCTCTGCTTGGCAAGCACAGGCCCTCACTAAAGGACCAGGCTTAGTTCATGCCACTTCCTTTGCTTCTAGGACTTCTTGCTAGCATCCCGGTATTTGAAACCAAGTGAATTTTTCTAATATTTAAGTCCAGTGTTTGGGTCCTCTGCTTTTGCCACAAAGGATACTGTTTATGATCCATTTTTCCACCAGTCTCCTTACATGTTAAACTTGACCTGTTCAGCATACACTCCAAGGACATCACCATCATGAAATCTTTATGGAGTAGTTGTAAATCTGTTGGGTTTGGTCATCATCCTGTGTTAATTCAAAGTGAGAAAATGATTGCTATAATAGGATTTATCAGGGAGTATTTCCCTGAACTATCATTGTCATCATCTGTCTTTTGTGGATGAGAGGTGTTTGAACTTCCTCACCTGTACAGAAATACTGGAGACACTGATCCTTTGTGATTGACTTAACATCACCTTTTATTTTCCTGCATTAATTGCCTTTTCCCTTTCTTCCCTGTGTCTTTTCACTCTTCATAAACTTAACAAAGCGATCATTAGGAACTCCTCTAAAAACTGAGAAAAATACCATCAAATGTTTTCTCTGTGAGGCACAAAAGGTCAGGTTCCCATTCTCTCTTCTCCACTCCCCCAGAAATATGGTGCTCTAAGGGTCTTTGGATACACCAGTGAGATATAAATGAAAAAATCCAAATCATCTTCTGTTTTTGTTAACATTTTACAATTATTTTTAAATTGTGATAAAATACCATAACATAAAATTTACTATTTTAAGCCAAGCACAATGGCTCATACCTATAATCCCAGCACTTCGGGAAGTCAGGGCAGGAGAACGCTCGAGGCAGGTGTTCGAGATCAGTCTGGGCAACATAGTGAGACCCATCTCTACCCCTCTCCCCCCAACAAAAACATTAGTTGGGTGTGGTGGTGCACCTGTAGTTCTACCTACTTGGGAGACCGAAATGGTAGGATCACTTGATCACAGGAGTTTGGGGTTACAGTGATCTAGATAGCACCAACAGAGCAAGACCTTGCCTCTTAAAAAACTTTTTTTTTTTTTTTTGAGTCAGAGTCTCACTCTGTTGCCCAGGCTGGAGTGCAGTAGTATGCTCACGGCCACCCCCAGCATCGACCTGCTGGGCTCAGGCGATCCTTCTGCCTCAGTCTTCCACATAGCCAGAACTACAGGCACTCACTACCACACCCAGCTAATTTGTTGATACATTGTAGAGACGCGGTCTCACCAAGTTGCCCAGGTTGGTCTTGAACCCCTGGGCTCAGGCAATCCTCTCGCCTTGGCCTCCCAAAGTGCTGGGATTACAGGCTTGAGTCACTGCACCCAGCCTAAAACTATTTTTAACCGTACGGTTCAGTGGCATTAGGTACGTTCACATTGTTGTGCAGCCATCACTACCATCTATCACCAGAACTATTTTTATCTTGGAAATAGAAACTCTTTATCCAATAAACAATAACTCCTCAACCCAGCCACTGTCAACCACCATTTTACTTTCTGTCTCTATGATTTTGACTACTCTACGTACCTCTTATAAGTAATCATAAAGTATCTATTTGTGACTTATTTCACTTAGCATTCTAGCCTCTATACTCATCCATGTTTCAGCATGTGTTAGAATTTCCTTCTTTTTAATGCTGAATAATATTTTATTACATGTATTCTTCACATTTTGTTTCTATTGATCATTTGTTTCTATTGTCATCTATTGATCATTTGGCTTGCTTCTACTTTTTGGTTATTTTGAGTCACACTGCTATGAACAGGGAATAACATTTCTACGAACATTGGTAGAAATGTTCTTCTTTTGAGAGGATATAAGAAAGGGATAGGAGAATGGAAAAATGGCAGAAGGGTAAAAGGATTGTTGGAAGGAAAAGTTCAGAATAAAATAATTTTTGTTCCTGAATGTATATCGTAAAAAGTCAAGCAATTCTGAAAATATGTCACTCCAAATTCTACCACTTGGAGAAATTCATTGGTAACATGCTGATGATTTTCTTTCCAGCTATCTCTTTATATGTCCATGCCAAATATATTTCATATAAACAAACCATATATTTCATATTCAATAATCTGATTTTAAAATTCAGCCTTATAATGTGACCTCTTTTCATATAAATAAATGTGCTTCTGTACTATAATTTTCATAGTTGAATGACTTTATTAAGTATCATAATTTAATTCAATCTTCAATTGATGGACAAGTCTCTGTAAGTTATTTTCTTTTAAAAAATCTGTTATTAATACAAACAATGTGATGACAAATATTATTATACATATTATCTTTGTTCTATTATCTCATAGGCTCCTAAAATTAGAATTGAGACAAAAGACCTAACCTGACATTTTATTTACCAAGAAAAATTTGTAAATGTGAAAATCATTATATCTTAGATCTTTTATTCTTGTATATTTATCTATGCCAGAATTCATGCTTCATATTCTAAATGACAGAATGAGAACTCTTCAGATCTTTTCTGGGGAATATTCTATGTGAAGACAATTAGAAACAATGAGTTATATGAAAATATTGTATATGTCAATGCAATGTAGTAGAGAAGGCTGGATTTACCATCCTTGTGGGCTCAACCAGGGCATGTATATGCAGTTATTAAAGAAAGAGGAAAGAAAATCATAGAATGAGTCAAATAATGACTATAAATTCTTTCACATAATTTGTGTTAACCCAGAATGCCGATCAAACCCAAAACTTGTAGCCAGCAGGCCAAATCAATGTCTAAAGGGTGTGTTCTGTCATTAAATATTTGGGTGCAGTGGTAGAATTTCTAGGCAAGTGGAATCTTCTAAACCTTACAGATGATGGTGTCATTTTAAGAAATGATTTATTGTTCCATTTGCTAAAGGTATAGGGACTAGAATACAATTATTTGTGGAGAAAAACAGGGAAAGTCTTTAATGGGATTATCACAAGTCATGCTGGCTAAAGATCTGAAATGTAGAGACCCACATAAATTATTTACATGTTTCTATTTAAATAAGAAAATTCATTTCCTTATCAGTCCTTTCAGTTCTATCACTCATAGCAATGAATATAGTTCCAGCAACATTATAGAACACTTTCATTTATTTTTAAAATATTTTAAGATTATATGCTAGACACTGAGCATACAATACTGTCCAACAATTCAAAAATAAATTCAAGGGCTTCATAGCTTGTGGGGAAACAGATAAAATAGGACCACAGATTGAATGCTAGTTACCAGGTTTGCTGGGGGCATGGAGAGCACTTTATAAAATGGATTACAGGGTGTGGAAAAAAGGGCTTTTCTTTCTGCATTTCTGCATATATTGCATTTGACAACAGTTGAAATGGACCTTTTTCAGGTTTGGCAGAGTGAACTAAAATTTAAACCTAAGATCTGGTTAAAGCTGTCTGGCCTTTATTTGAAGAGAAAAAATTACATTACAGTATAAAAGACAGTAAATGTGGTCAATGATTAATCGATGCCCCTCTAAGATTATTCAAGAACTTGTTTAAGTGTACTGTTAAAATATTTTAGAACTCTAAGAATGGTTGAAACACAGCATGTCTTTCCATGTTTCTTTGTTCTCAAGTGTTCTCTTTTATATATGTTTACCCCGGGGTTTAGGAATGAAGTGACTTTAAAAAAAATGTAGCCAGTTAAAAGTATGATTCCTGGCTTTCCTGCATTCTGATTTTGAAATCTGCATTTGTTTGCATCTTATTTGGAAGGCACTTTACTAAGTTTTCCATAGCACAAATCATTTTCTAACGTACTGTACAATTTACTTATTCATTGTATTATTTGTCTGTCTGAGCTTGCTAGAATGTAAACTCCATAAAAACAAAGATCTTCGTTTTGTTTAATGTTGTATTCCTACTTCCTTGAACAGTACATGGCATATATTTCATAAATATTTGTTGAATGAATGAAATAAAATATAAACAAAAAGGCTTTGCACAAACCATTGAAGATAACATGCTAGGGAGTAAAGAATATAAATAACTCAATCATCTATACCTCCTAAATAAATTACAATATATTAGGAAGCTCACCATTTGTCTGTCCATAGAATGACCCATCTACAGCTTCTGAACTTCAAGTTTTCCCTAATAGTATGTTGTCTTCGTTTTCTAGTACTTACTTCCCAGGATAGGCCCATTTCACCATTCATCTCTTAGGCCTACTAGATATCGTTCACTTCACATCACATGGATCCATTATAACTCCTTTGAAACTATCAGACACATATATGGAAAAACAAACCAAATTGAGGTAGAGGCAGAGAGGATATTTTTGCCCTCGCACATCCAATACCATAGAAAAACAACAAACCCCTTCTAAAGCATGCATAATTGGTAAATGAAAATATTTCTGTTTTTTCACCTTACTTGCTGGAATTGGATTAGTTTATTCTGCTTTTAGTCTGAGTGCCAGAGGAAGGTTATTATGAAAATATATTTCTCTGAGAAGAAATATGTTGTAATTTTGCCCTCAATGATACAGTGTTATGGGGTCTTCTTTTTCTGTAACTCAATGTTCTTTTTCTAAATTCAATGTAGTACAATGAAAGTGGTAGTATAATGACTTTTGCTTCCTGATGTTCAAGCAACATATGACTATCCTACAAAAGTAAGGTGTATTTGCAGAAATATAACTCACTTGAGAATGGACTAATTTTTTTTGTGCGTTTGGGGAGTAGAGCACCCCAATGCAGAGATGTAGCAAAAATTCATGAGGCTAAGCCAATAAAAAAAGCAGAACTTGTATGAGGGTGGTAAATTTTAAAGCCCTGAAAATAATTTTTTTGAAGTTATAAGTATAAGCAAACAGTGAGTTGGATTATTAACTTTAATAAATTTATCATTATAAAGGTATGTTTTAATTTGACTTCAATGGTTTTTAAGCTTGGAGTCAAGCCAGGGTGTGTCATCTGGGAAGATGAGCTGCAATCAAGCAAGAGAGATATGTCAGGTTTAGAAAACTGGGGGTTCAATACAGTAGAGACAATTTTGAGACTCCACATCTCAAAAATGAGAACTGAGTAAGTATGAAAATGTGGTAGGTATGTGCTGCATTATATCAGTAAGTACAATTCTGAGTGCCCCCCAGTTTGTCAGGCAGAGGCTCTGAGGGTAGGGCAGCAGCTGCTGGAAAGTCGCATGGTATGAGGATAATGCTGAGCTTACTAACACAGGGAAGTTGCTTCTTGAACCTACGTTACATTTTTGTGTGGTTGTTGCTCTCTGAGCCTCCTGAACACATGTAGAAGAAAGCAGTTAAAAGTATATAAGAAAGGAATTGGCAGTAGTGGGAAACTACGGGGGGGCGGGGGGCAAACCTCATCAACAAGGGTAATGAACATTTGTATGCCTAACCCTGAATTGTATCCCACATCTTTAAAATAAACAATCAATTAAAAAATAATTAAAAAAATAGATCATGGAGCCATGAAGAACAGATTTTGGAACCAGATGACATCCCTCATTAGAGATGACTTATTCAACCTCTTTCACACTTACAAGAAAATGATCTAAAGCACATTGCATGGCAGACGTGAGCATCCCTTTGGCTATGGCCACCTCATACTTCCACTTGTGAATGGAATAATCCTCATCAACTAATCTCCCATCTTCTTTGTGGTCATTCTCCAATCTTATACCAATACCTTATCCCCACCTTAGGTGATCCAGTGTTGTTTTATCATCCTATAAGTTCCCTTATTTTGACCATTTCTTGCCAGCTAAGTGGACTTGCAGTATTATCCCTGAGGATGAAAGTTTTCACAGGCTGGTACCCAACTCCAGGCTTGGAGTTGAAGCTAATCTTACAGATGGCCCTACAGGTAGCCTCAGAATATGCTTGATGGATGAGCAAAATAGTTGTCCAAAACTTTTAAAAAACTTTTTACATTTTATTTAGTCTTGCATTAGTATTATTTTTATTAGAAATTTCATGTGGGGAAAATGCTGGCGCACACCTCATTATCTTTTTCAATGCTTATGACATGCAAAAGTGTTTGTTTTGAGTTTTTTTGGTGTTTTTTTTTTTTTTGCCTCTAACCTCAGCACCCTAAGGTGGTCTATTATCTTTCTCTGGATCACACACCCATATTTCTTTAAATTAGTCATTTTTCTTTGACTTGAGGCAAATAACCCCCTTCTGCTATTGTTTCCCCAGATCCTGTCTTTCCTGCCTCCATTTTTGGTGTCACTCCACTGTCCTCTCTGTAGAATCCACCCCTGTTGGCCGTGTTCTATTTCCTTCTTGTGACAATCCATTACCTCCCTAGCAAATGCATTCATAAACATTTATCTAGGCTAGTTCTTTTCTACAGCTAAAATGGATGGCTATCCTACACACACTTTTGTATGGATAGCTCCTAAACTTTCCCTCACCCTAGCAACTGCTTCCTTCAGCTCTGCCTAAGCAGTCGGAGGCTGAGGTGGGTGTAGGGTGGGGAAGAATAGCTCCTCTTACATTTCCTAAAATCAACCAACATCACCAAGAGCAGCAAATCTATGCTGTACTAATAGCTGGCATGGTGACCCAGAAAGTTTGAGAAACTATGTTTTTACCTATACAAGGTGATACACAATGTCATCTCTTCACACTTACAACAGCATTATAATTAGGCCCATAGTCAACAAATACTTGAAGAATAACTTATTATAATGTGTGACTGTGTGTATATGCATGTGAAATATAGACAAACCGAAAAGATTTACACATATTTGCTTCTTATTGAAGGACTTGTTTTGTACTACAAAGTATTTTACTGAAACATGGAAGTGTCTCTTGACTGAGTGAAAATGGGTCATATGTAATTGTCCTTCACTATAACGCCCATACACATTTATATATTTACATCCCCTCTAGCTGTCTTTGTCAAATGGTGTGGAACAGGAATGGGACCAGAAGGTCAACAATCTGTTGGCAAGTCCACACCATCCATTTTTTTTTGTTTATGTTTAATGCCTTAAAAAATTATACTAGTAATATATAAATGCATTTTTATCATAAATTACTTAAATATCAAATACAAGAAATATATGGACAGAAATGTGAATATCTTCATTCTTCTCACACTGACTCATTTACCTAAAGGGGAGAATGTCAACTTTTTTTTGACAAACTTCTGTGCTTTCTGTACTTTTTTGTTTTTTTAAAAAAAATTTATTTTAAAGATGTGGGGTACAATTTAGGGTTAGGTATACAAATGTTCATTATGCAGGTACCCTTGTCGATGAGGTGTGTCCCTCCTCCCTGGCAGTTTCCCACTACTGCCATTATACTTTTTTCTTAAAACAACAGACCACATATATGAAGGTGGTTCCATAAGGTTATAAAGCCATATTTTTACTGTATCTTTTCTATGTTTAGATTCACAAATACAATTTTGCTATAATTTCCTAGAGTAGTCAGTATAGCAACATGCTGTGTAGGTTTGTAGCCTAGGAGCAATAGGCTGAACCACATAGCCTAGTTGTGTAGTAGGTTATACTGTCTAGGTTTGTGTAAATACACTCTGTGATGTGCATACAATGATGAAATTGCCTAATTACACTATATGTGAATATATATATCAGAATATAGCCCCCCCATTAACTGAAGCATGACCATATTTCAAAACTGATGAAAGACATCAATTTACAGATTTGAGAAGCCCTGTGAATATAAAACAGAATGAATAATTCCACCTAAGACACATAGTAAAACAACAAATGTGAAAGTCTGGATTTATTGGAAGTGGTGAGTCCTTATTGACCTTGTGGTGTTGAAAAAGGGAAAGTTGACCCCTTTATATTTTCCTTGTACCCCACCTCTCAGACCTCACTAGTCTCAGGTAATGGGGTTTCTGTCCTAGTTGGGTCTCTGAATCTCTTTACACTAGTGTCCACTGTGGTGTAATTAGTGAACTTCTAGTTTATTCTTTCAGTTAAGACCCAGTGGTTCTCACTTGTTATATCATCCTCCTTTAGCTCTCATTGATCCTGTACCTTCTAATTCTCCATCATGCATATCTATCAAGAAGCCTATTCTGTGACTTCAATGGCATAGTCACCATCCTCTGGCTATAGAAGCCTACGTAAGTCCTCTGGCTCTCAGTGCAGTTGTTTTTAACTTAGCAGTTAAGGGCATAGACTTTGTAACCAGGTTGACTGTGGGTTAAAATCCTGGTTCCATACTTACAGCAATGTGACCTTGGGTAAAATAGTTAACTTCTCTGTGCCTCAGCTTTTACAACCGAAAAAGTGCAGATAGGATCTACATCATGGGGTTGTTGAAAATATGCAATAAGATCATTTCTGTGAAGTGCTTAGACTTGTTCCTGGCATATAGCACTCGATAAATGTTAACATATTATTTATTGAGGCTAAGGAGGCCCAATAAGTAACACTTTCTTTCTTCACCTGAGTACTGAATAAAGAGATATGCAAGGAGTAAAGTAGATGAAGATCAAAATATCACCTCTGGTATCACGCCACTGCCCTCTTTGTTACTGATAATGTGTAATTGTAGAGTGTGGTTTATAACACGGGGCAAGTGGCTTCCTTATTCAGAATCCTAGAAGATGGACTTACCAAGTCACAGCCATGTACTGGGGCAAGTCAGTTCCTGTGAAATTTATAGTAAGGAAAGTTGAACAGAAGTTTTTGTGATTAGAAGATCCCTTCCTTCTCTGATTTGTCACAGCAATAATTTCCTACAAAATTAATTTGGCAATCAATTGTGTCCAGCTAGATGCCACCATAGTAGAGGTGGTCAGATGCTGTCAGAGCTCTACTCACATGCTGTTAGCACGCTTGACCATTTCCAGACACACTGACCACTGGTGTGCTCTCACTCCCAAGAGCCAGCATATACATCTCTTTGTTGGAAAGCTGCTCTCAAGCAGTTATAACCTGCTTTGCCTTCTAGTGCAGACGGCAGGAAGTGACAGGAAATCTGTAATTTCCCATCATACTTGCTACTACCCCTTCCCATGGTATCTCGTAATCTATGACTCATGAGTGGGAGGTATAAATACTCCAGCTCCTTGGCCCCTGACCAGGACACTATCTCCAAAGTTCCCCTGCAAGACTGAGTTCAAGTTACCCTCTATGGGATGTCCCTTCCTGGCCCCACTTCTCCACTCCCCAAATCATTTTCTCACAAATCTTCATCTGAGGAGCCCAACTTAAGACAGAAAACTATCCTATTATTGTCTCATGCTATCTATATTTTTTTCTTATTTTCAATTATTGTCTTATGTTCAATTGTTGTGGTAAAGTTGTCTATGGGGATTTGAGCAGAGCACCAACAGAGTGTAGTTCTTGTACTTCTTAAGACTCTTCATGGTATAGTTTTACACCTAATAGGGACTGGACTTTTTTTTAACAATCACTTTCTCCATTGGTTTTTAAAAACTGACATAAAATCAAATTATGTGAATAAACAAGGTGTTTGGGGAGTGTGCATATTTATCATGCAAATGATGTTAAACACAGTCATAGAATTTTAAGGTTGTTTTCTGAAAACAGACAGAAATATGTTACATATATTTATAAAGACCTCAGAGAATATTTCGGTTGATATGAATATTGTATAAAATTATTATTTAGGATTGATTATCTCTATACATGTTCTTAGAGACTTTTAATGTTGAAGTTGCTTTTAAGAATTATTAACAAATAAATAATGGAAATGTCAGAATGGATTCAAGTTCAATTAGCTTGGTTGCAGATTAAAAAGTCCTACAAAACCCGTGATTGCCAACAGTGGCAATTAATATGGTTGTATTTGCATGCTAAAGCAATTCAGTGTGGGTCTTAAAATGTACATTTTCTTGGATGCGGTAATTTAGCTTTTATGCCCAGACTGATACTAACAATAAATAGATACAATGATGAAGGTGCAGAAAAATAATGGCATAGTAATAATATCTGACATTTATATATGCTTTACTACTTTTCAAGTCATACTTACAGTTCTTTTGTCCTGATTGCTGGACCTAAAAAATCAATTTATAAATTTATATAGGTTAAAGTTTTCTTGACTTTGAGTGAATTAATTTATGAATTTCAAACACCCTATTTTCAAATAAGCTATTTGGCATGTTTTAATCAATTAATTGGTTATTTGGTCTAACCAACTCACCTGATCGGCCATCTTGGTGGCACGCAGATACTCCCTGACACAGTATCAGTCAATCCATGCCTTATTTCAGCTATGCTAGGCCCCTGGGTCTCCAAGAGCCAAGTCCAGAGATGTACGTGTGCTGGTAGAAATAGCACTCTATGCATTCTACAAAGAACTTGAGGCAGGGTCTGACACCATGTTGGGAACTCTCCAACAACTGTGAATAGGTTTGCATCATTCTCTACTCTTACACTTTGTATTATTTTGCTCCAAGATCTATTTTTATATGCCTACTTTTCTGGGTGATTCTCTCAGCTTGAGTACTGCCATTCTTCTCTCAGTTCCATCCATCAAAGATGGGGATGAACTTAATTCATGCCAGATAATAGGATCACATCATTCAGAACACTATTCAATTGTTTTTTCAGGGTAAAAATTTTGCTCTCTGAAAATATATTTGGTTAAATAAACAGAGACTTTTTCTACAAGGAGTATTATGATTAGTGGTCAGAATATAGCCCTCTCATTAACTAGGTAACATAACAAAACCACATCTCTACAAAAGAAAAACAAAACAAAATTGGGTGTGATGGCACATGCCTGTAGTCCCAAGCTACTTGGGAGGCTGAGGCAGAAGGACTGCCTGAGCTCAGGAAGTCCAAACTGCCATGAACCATGATCATGCCATTGTAATCCAACCCAAGTAACAATAATTTTCATCATTATATTCAGACTCCTTGTATTTAAAAAAAACTATAGCCAAATAGTACACAATGAGACACTTAATAGAATCTGTAGGTGCCTTTTGATTATTAAATTAATCCAAAGACCACAAGGGATATTTAAGTTCCTCTGACAACCAAGCAAATTGTGGGCAAAGAAACAGGAAAAAAAAGACTCTTTCTTAGCAATTTGGAGATAGTAGTTGGGGATACTTTGTGGACAATGCAGGCTTCAAAATATTTTGAATTGAAATATTCTGATGCCTAAAGAAACAAATTAATTTTGTTGATATTAGGGGATTAATTATTTTTATTTATTTATCTGTTTGTTTTTTGGAGTCAGAGTTTCACCCTGTCACCCAGGTTGGATTACAATGGCATGATCATGGTTCATGACAGTTTGGACTTCCTGAACTCAGTCAGTTCTTCTGCTTAAGCTTCCCAAGAAGCTTGGGACTACAGGCATGTGTCACCACACCCAGTTTTGTTTGGTTGTTCTTTTTATAGAGATGTGGTCTCGTTATGTCGCCTAGGTTGGTCTTGAACTCCTGGGCTCAAACAATCCTCCCACCTCAGCCTCCCAAAGTGCTGAGACTACAGTTATGAGCCACTGAGCCTGGTAAAAATATTAATTTATGCAATAATATGTACATAACTTTTTATTTTCTACTCAATTTTACTGCTAGACATTTACCCACTTCACTAGTGACTATCATAACCTCTTGGAAAGACTCATGCATTGGTGACCTGAGGGAGGACAAATTTGTTTTACTTTCCCCTGTGCCAAGTCTTCCTCCTAGCATGTTTTAATCATTTTTTGAGGCTACAAGAAAGTATCTTGGTCAACTAACTACCCATATGGATTTTCAGCTGATAAGAGAAGCTCTCTCTGAGATTCAAGCCAAGGTTTTGTTCCAGAGCTGAAAGCTCAAGGTAAAGGTGGTCAAAGAGATTTTTTTCTTTTTTGTGGCAGGGGCACATCAAGGTCACTATTTGAAACTCAGGCTGTTACATTTTTTAAATGAATATTTTTTCAACAATAGCAATCTATTTTCTTCCTTGCCCTGAGGACACCCATGCTATTGCCCAAGTACATGTGACAAGAGCCAGTCAGCCTCATGACTTATAACTTGCCCCATTTGTAACATCTATAAAGTCTCATCGGATTTATCTTTTGGTTTGTGCTTCATTTTGACAAATCACTCAGAACGCTGCCAGAGATAATAATCTCTCTTGAGGAACAAATATTTCATATAATTGCTTTTTTCCCAAACTGAAACAAGATCATTACAATTTGGTATAATGTCTTTTCTTAACTCAACCTTGGAAATTACCCAACATATGAATAAAAAGGATTTTAACAATTGTTTTCATGTTGGTATAGAGTTCCTCTCATCAGCACTTAGTTTTTTTGTTTTTTGTTTTTTTGGTTTTTTGCTCCTTTTGAAGCGTCATGACTTCCTGATCTGCATCACGATGGGCTGTCAGTTACTCTTAGGTCAGGTCTAGATAGGGCAATCCAACCAGCCAAGGGAAATTCAGTATTCAGTTATCTACGTGAATGACTGTGTACCTGGTAACCTGATGAACTCTGTGACAATTTGATTCAGATGTTATTGTTGAGATAGACAAAAAAGCTCTGTCCGTGATCTCATGATCTTTCAGACATGCCAGGAAGTTGTTTCTACATGGCTTCAAACATCACTGAAGAAAAAAAAATTCAAATGCTATTAGAACAAGTGAACCGTGTCAGAATGTTACCCTATGACTCCATGTAGATACACAATTCTAAATAATAAAATCTTCTCTCATTATGGAGTAGCTATTTTGGTGCCAAGCCTGAATCAACTGAATGCTTTCACACTTTAAAACTCAGTGAACTCTTACAATGGCCCTGTGAGGTAAGTACTATTTTTACCCCCACTTTATATATGAAGACACAGACACATAGAAGTTAAGTAATTTATCTAAAATGACATAACTGCTAAGTGGCAGAGTCAGGATTTGAACTACTAGTGGTGTCACTTGTCTGTAAACACTCATCTCAATAGCCCAAGTGAAGTGATCATCAAAATAATCACCTAACATTTTTTGGATCCCTACATGGTCTGGTAGAGTAAAGCTACCTGACCCACGTAATGGGGCCAGTGTTTAGTTTCACCCCACATGTGTAACCATAACTTCACATGCATAACCACAACTTCACATTCAAGGTGCTGAGTCATTTATCTTTTCTATGCTAAGCAGTAGAGAAATACTAGGTGGCCCACTTTCTAGGAATCTTATGATCAGAACTATTCATTCTAGAGGGGGAAGCTTTAAAAAGGAAAATCTGACTTCTCTAGGTTCTTCACATAGTTGCCACTTATTCTAACTCCTATTTCTTGCGGCATAGAAAGTTAAGAGCATGTCTTGTAACATTCATTAAATTTCAATCGCACCTCTGCTGGTAAATAAATTGTTTAATTTCCCACTCAGGGCTGTACTTTGCCATTATAGGTATGATTTTTGAGTGATTGATCAATTCATGCACCCCCCCACCCCGAGAGTTATTTAATTTAATCTGTGAAATGGGTATAGAAATACAGACCTTTGAATGTTATGGAAAGAAATTGTGAACTGACAGACATCTAATCTTTTAAATAAATGTTTAGATAAACACAGAATTCTACAGCTGACTGATGTTACAGAATTTCAACAATTGTCAGCCATCCACTAAAGGAATGGAAATCCATTACTTTGCTATTATGGTTTCTTATTTTAATGGTTAAATTTCCTGGTTTTGATTGTTGCAATCAATTTGGCTTCATTTAGGAATATTGCATTCTTCATGCAGCACTTTTGATAGTGTCTATTTGTGTTTTCAACAGCAATACTCATTTTGGAGTTTTAAGCAAAAAGAGCTCTGAAATATCTTTCCTCTTTTCTCCTCACCATAGTATAAACTCCATGAGGTCAAGACATTTTGTTTAATTTGTCTGTTGATTATCACAAACATCTGCCATGTAGTAGGTACTCATGAATTATTTATGGGATAAATGAATTTATAAAAGTACATATCCAGGTTTTAGGGGAAATTAAACTATTAAAGTTATTAGCCTTTGGAATCACAAGATTCTGGGTTAGAATCTCAGCTCAATTTACCACTTGTGTAACCTGGGACAAATTCTTGGGCTCTTGGGAATGCAATTTTCTCATTTGAAAATTGGAGACAATATCTAATTTACCAGACAGGGATTAGTAGGTCCCGTAGGCAAAGTGCCTGACCTATGTGGAAGACTCAGCCTGATAGGGCTCCTAAGTGTCAGCTCCCACCCCTCTGTGAATCTCAAAGCACTTCTCAAATCATAGTTACATGTAATGGACAGGTGAAGTATTATTCTCATTTTGCCAATGTTGGGGGTGAGTGGGGAAAGAGAGTGAGAGAAAGAGAGACACAATTGGCCAAAGACTATTTGGAAACTTAACTCTTTAGCTACAGTTAAAGCTGGCTTTCCTTCCCACTCAGCTGCCTGATGATGACTTGGACTTTAGCAAATACTTTGGGAGTTTGAGGGAGGTGATTAGGTAGAGGCTCTTGAACAGTTTCTTGTGTCTTTGTAGTAAACTTCAGCAACGAGGAAGGAAACATGGGTTATCAGCCCGGTACTTGAGAGTCTACCCATCTGACAGGAGGTGGGACTATGGGGATCTAAAGAAATGATATGAGAGCAAGTGATGACATGGTCAATGACTTTAAAATGTTATTTATAGTCTGCTACATTGGGCACAGCAATTTCCATTGCAACTTTCCTCTGGAATTCCTTGGGTTGGGAAACAGCAGCTTCAAAGTCTCCTTTCTTAAAGAAAACTGAGACTGACCTTTTGCTGACAGCGTATTTGTTGGATTAGGGCGGAGGCTGGGCCACCGACTCTGGATAAACATCTCCATATTGTGGCGTGGGCTTGTGTTGCCATCCCTCTCCATGCTTTAGGGGATTCTGGGTTTAGAAGAGGCTAGAATGGGAGGATTTGCCCATATGTTTGCAAGACAGCCTTACAGGCTCCAGAGCAAAGTCCTAGCCCCAGCCAAAGAGAGGCACATATGTGCTGCATATTAAACTCCCACTGAGATGGGATGGTGTGGGGGAGGGGAATGCAGCAGGACAGATAACAGAAACTTCTGATTGATGTTTCCAAGGAAAGCTGGTTTTGCCTGTCACCAACATCATCCTTGCACTGGCAGCATAACTGCAGAGAAAGAGCAAACTGACGAGTCTTGGCAGAACACTCCTCATTACTCAGTTTTTGCAAAATATGGCTCTAGATACTTGTGTGTGGTAGGAAACTCTCTTAGCAATCACTTCAATGCCATTAATCTCTGTTTAAAAGGCCCCTGTTTTTAACTGTGACACATCTCAAGCAAGCTGCTTTAAGAGCATACTGAATTAAATGTTCCTGATTATGAAGGATCAGGGCAATGAGGATGACTTGATTCTTCCGTTCTGTCATTACTCAGGTGGAATTGGCACTTCAGGAACATAGTGATGAGTTAGTGGAAGAAGCTGGGCTCAGACAGGGCCCAGAATGGGAGGTCGCATGAACAAGGGGAAGCTCATGCAGAGGGTTCACAAGAGAAGGGAGCCTTAGTGTGAGATGTGGACAGGCGTCCATGTCAGCAGAGATCCAATAAACAGATGAGGAGAGTCAGCCAGAGCCCTGATCACAGAGTTCTGGGCGTTTGCTCCCTCATAGCAGAATCTCAGCAACTAGATGGGCTTTGGGCAGGGCTCAAAGTCCAGAACTAAGCAGAATTGGACTCTGAGTTCTGTGAGGTAGGTCCTGCTCTTACATCTACATCTTTATCTGGGTGCCAAGGAGAGTGCCTGATATAAAAATGCATCTAATATTTGTTGGATGAATAAATGGAAGAAAACAAAGCAAAAGCCAAGCCAAGCCTTCCAGACTGAGCTAATACTGGGCAGGTCAAGCAGGCCAGAGTTAGGTAGGTGTGTAGGTGTTCATTATAATGATAGTCCAATGAGTCTGAGGCAGAAGAACTAATTAAGTCCAAACTCTACCAGCAGGTGGGCTGAGGTTGAAGAACTGTATCCTATCTTATGAATGACCCATAACTGCAAGGGGCAAGTCCTTCAGTTAGAGAAGGGCACCCATGACCCTATTCCAAAGGGCTAGCAATGGTTGACACCTATAGCTTTGGAGGTGTGTCCCTGAGGTAGGTTTCATCCTCTTATTTGACATCCCTCTTTGGACTTTGGCCCTGTCAAGAAATACATACTCAGGTCAAACATGCATACAAGATGACAGATTTAGAGAATTTGAAAACCGTAAATGATTTCAAAGACCATTTAATCCAATCTCATTGTCATACATACAAGGAAATTGGCACCATAAGGAAATAAATGACTTGCTGGACAAGGTCCAAAGTATTTTCTCCTTTATTCTCCTTGTTTTTTCTGCTTTACATGTTTTTTGTTTTGTTTGTGCTCCTAATAGACTGCATGCCCCCCAAGGAAACTATTTTTGTAATATCATGATCTCAAATACACATGGCATAATTTTATGGACAAACAGACTAAAATACAGCTATTGGCTGACTGACAGAATGAATGAGCAAATAAATAAAATAATAACTTGTTTTAAAGGGCAAGTAAATTGTTTTGAAATCCTGAATCTCTACATAATGAAAAAGCTACTGAGGGCCCAGTGTAACTGCTCTTCCTCTCATGCATGTCCAATCTTCAGGATTCAGGAATCATTCCAAGTTAAAGTTGTACTTCAAGTAACACCACTTCTGCTCCAGGGCCTAGTCATGGAAACTTAGCGGAATTGGCCCTTGGGAGTTATTATTTCTCAAGACAAGGGATTCAAGCCCAGGCAAGAAGGGCCTTTTCATTTTAATTAACAGGGGCCACACTCCAGAATAATCATTATTAGCTCTTTCAAAGTGGTAATTTCATGTTTGGGAAGGAAATGTACCATGGTGGCCATACTGGCTAATTGTCTTCAGCACACTGGCTGAAAACCGGGAGTGCACATCATAGTCATGTGAGGAGTTCTTCAAAACCATGTGCCCAGCCCCAACTCTAAATATATTTCAGGAATGTGGCCTAAGCAAATTTATTTCACAAAACCTCCCCAGGGAATTTTGATCTATAACTTGATAAATTTACCAACTGCATTAGAAAAAGAAACCAAATTATCAGAGAGTAAATCTTTAGCACCTACCCCAGGGAAGGCGAAAAATCTGTGAGTTTCCATTTTGAATGATCTCTGCCCACTCTCACTCCTTGCTTCTCACCAGTATCCAAATAGGTCTTTTCTACCCATTAAAACTGCTCTCACAAAGAATCTGTTAAAGCTATTTCATACTACATATACCTTAGATAACTGATAAGGCTTACTACTTCTATTTTATGACTAATAGCATTTTTTCTTTGAAAAAAATTAATACAGCTGAAAATGCAAGGATGACATCCATTGACTAGAGCAGTTTCTCAGCCTCAGCATGGTTGACACATTGGGCTAAGTGTTCTTTGTTGCAGGGATGGTCTTGGTCTCTACCCACTTGATGCTAGTAGCACCTTCCCAAGTTATCTCCAGAAATTGCTAGATTCCCCCCGGAGGGCAAAATGGTCCCAACTAAAGAATCAGTGGGCTAGAGAACAATATGATATAGTAATCACTACGGTGCTTAGTGCACAAAGACAAACACGATGAGGGGAAGACCATGGTGGGCTAAAATATCAGGGGGAACTCCATGCAAGGGGCAGGACCTGCAGGATCTGGATTAAGAAGAGGAAGTCATTATTGCCTTCACCCATCTTTTTGAACTCTACTTGTACAGTTAATTGAGTTTTAACTATTGTCAAAAGATAGCAATGTCTCTAATTATGGAATTTTAGGTCTGAATTAGTTCATGGTTGAAGTGTTTAAAGAATTGAAGAAACTTTCCTAGTATCCCCAAATCCAGGTACATAGAGCACTCAGCTAGAAGTAAAAAAGGTCCCAGGGAAGCAAACCCTGGTCAGAAAAGGCTCAGGGAAGTTGGAAGGCAAGCAAGGAAAATTCTAGAAGTTCAGTCACTGAAGGCTGCTCACTTTCCTGGGCTGTCACAACACTCCTGAGCTCCAGGACACTAAGCGAAAGACAGCCTTGGTTCTCCTGGCTAGCCTTTCTGTAGAAACACTCACAATTCAGAAATAGTGTTGCTGTTTGCTATGAAACAATAACAAATAAACTACACAAAGGGTGCAGTGCCAACAGGCCAAAGAGCTTCTGCTAGGAGACATTTCTGAAGTCTGAAGGTGTACAGGGGGTAGTGTAAATGCGATGGTTAATTTTTAACTTCCCCATTAATGAGTCCTGAACCAGAGGACCGTGTTTCTATGACGTCAGGAGATATTCTTGTGCAGGCTGGAGTGTCACCTGACAGGCACCAGGTGAATAATACCCTGGGTGGTGGCACCATTGTAACCCTTTGCCGTATCCCCTGAGGGCCCAGTTTTAATTACACCAGGATTCAGTATTTTACACTTGTACTGGGTGACACTGTTCCTTCTTGCTACCTTTCCATTGTTCTACTCCTCTCACTTGCAGCATTCTGGTGACTACAGTTTCACATTATTAACTCATTGCCATGGTTTCCATTTGATGTGCAATGATGTCACAGCTGATGAGGAATAGAGAGAGCCTCTTTTTATTCTGATTACAGCCTGCTACACTTCTTTTTTCACACTATAATAGAGCAACTGCTCACAGCAATCAGTTCTCTTTCATATGGGTTCTGCCTTTCACTGGACATGTGATTTCCTATTGATCACAGAGCAGAGGCTGAGCAGGAATGAAAACTGGAGTGTGCAGGATCAACGGCTGGCATCCAGGGGCAGGTTCAGTTCATTCCACAGAGACAACCCCAGGCACAGGCACTGAGGACAACTGAGAGATTATAAATTCTTCATCTTTTTGAAGTTGTTTTTGTTACACAAATAGAAAACTTTATAATAATAGTAGGTAAAAAGACATAAAGACCACTTATCATCCCACCATATAAAGGTAACCACTGTCCATATTTCTACTTATATTTTAATCTTTATCCATATATATGTGTAGCAGGGATGGAGAATTTCTAAATGGAGATAAAGTGTGTGGACATCTCTTCACCTTCAGCCAGACATATTCTTGTGTTTTCTTATCTATATATATGGGGACTTTAGAATTCTGAATGAAGGAAAAAGGAAGAGATTATACACAGATACCTAGGGAGAGGAGAAAAAGACCTTAGAGAGTGTGATATGGGGCATGCTCTGTTGGGTCCCCTTGAATGGTTCTGAAGCACTGCAAAAAAAAAAAAAAAAAAGGATTAGAAAGAACTGGAGGCTAAAGGAGCTAATTTTCACAAGACTCTGAGGCTCAGAGCAAAAGTATCCTTGCTCTAGTGGCCTAGGGAACAAAGGAGGACGTAGAATAGAGAGGAGGCTCTTTCTCCCCAAGTTCACGACAAATCACCATGATGCTGAGGCAGACTGAAGTCTCAGGCCATCAGTGGCACAGGAGGGAATTGCCTTTTGTATTTCCCCAGTGGGAGGTCTCACAGGCACCTTATATTCAACATGTCCAAAACTAAACTCAGGTATCCTCTTTCCAAATCTATGCCCCTTGCTGTGTTTCCAACTGTGACTGTCCCCATCACCATTACCTACCAGTTGTATAAGCCACACTCTAGGCTGTCATCCTTGCCATTTCCCTCTCCATCATCCTTCATATCCCAGTAATCATCAGGGCCTACGGAGTTCACACCCCAAATATCTCTTATATCCATCCCCACTGCCACTGTCCTTGTCCAGGGCAACATCATCTGGTCACCTTTATTATTCCAAAATTTTCCAGAATGTATACCTGCCTTTAGTCTGAGATCTTCTCAGTTCTTCCTCCCTAATGCTGCTAGAGTGATACCTCTAACACAAAAATGTAACCATGTCTCCCTCCTGCTCAAATGATGTCAGTGGCCTCATCATCTATGTTGCCTGCCATAAGAAACTTTTCTCAAGTATGCCTTACAGTGTAGCCTTATAATTCTACCTCAACGAACTTCTGCCACATGACAGGGAATCTACATGAGCGTGCTTTTTCTACAAACTTAGATATTCTACAGACATAATATATTACTCCTCTTTGATCCATCTGTGTAGCCCAACTCCTTATTTATAGGACATTCTTAAAACATGCCTTGCTTTCTCCCTTTTATATTACGTGCGGATATCACTATATATTTCATAGGGTTATTGTAAGGATGAAATGATATATTTTACATGAAGTATTTAGCATAATACCTGGCACATAGGAATTTCTCAATAAATGAGTTATTGTTTTTTCTGTTGTTTTTAGGTTTTATTTCACTATTGTGTCACGCATTCACTGGAATAATTTTCTTAGCCTTTTTGATGTCAAAGACCCTTTTAAGAATCTATACAATATACAAATTTCACAATTTCAAGAGCTTTAAGGCCTTCCCAAAGTAGTTCTGTAAAATACGTATAAGAACTTTTTTTATTAGAAGGTAGAAGAAGTAAGGAAGACATACCATCAAACTGTACTATGCTTTTGAGAAAAATTAAGATCTGAAATGTAGTTATAAATTGTCAAGAACTAGGTGAAAGATCACAGATGCATCTAAATTTCATAATACCTCTGACAAAATGCCATTAGGCTACGATAACTATTTGAGGAAAATGTGGGATAGGTTTGGAAAATTTAGCCCAAGGACCTATCCTAACTTTCTGGTGGATCCAATTTGCTCATTAATTGTACCCTGGCCTGTGGTTTTACTGACAGATTTCACAATGGATAAAACGAAAGGGAATTCCATAGCCATAGGGTTACTTACCTTGGTGCTATCAGACAACACAGTATATAGGAAGGTTGTTCATTTAAGGATGTCCCGGAAACCACCTAGAAAACCCTGGAATCTTACTTACAACAAGGAAGTTGCACACTGTAAAGTAAGTGTGCTACTGAGAGATAACATATTTGTTAGAGGACTTAAAAAATCTGGACATTATCCTCAGTCTTCTCCTGTTAGCTGGGATTAGTCTACTCCAATGGCTGGAAAGCCTTCTCAGACACTGACAATGTGGTAATCAAAACTTTATCAGTCTTTATATTTTTAATAGAATTTATCAGGCATCAGTTTTTTTATACCAATAGGAGGATATAGAATTTTTCTTTTAAAATAAGTTAATCTTTCAAAATAAATGCAGTAATACTCTTGATTTGATAGACTGCAGTGTTGAAATGTATAAAAAATGAAGAGTTCTCTTATCTCAGGAATTATCCAATAATTTGAATATTTCATAAGTTTGGATTTAGTATTTAAGAAGTCTTAATAACAAAGTACAGCTACACAATGTTGAGATCATCTATAATGTACTTAATTTTCTTTCTAGCTTAGGAAAAAACACCTCACTTGTTTGATCCCTATTAGGACAGGAATTAATATTTTAATCAAGCAGAAAATTGTTCATCCAGGATTAGCAACCATGTTTGCCAGCATACAGTTTTTCTAGATGACCATCATAGCTATAAAGAGAATGTCAGAGTTGGGGCAAATAAACATCTGTTGCATGACCTGAAAGTAACGAATGTTTAACTCTCCACTCATCCTTGGCTACTGTGGTGGAGTCTGCTTATTGTTACCTATTATCCATTCTCTCATCTTCCTTTACTAGGACCCACTCCTCTTAATTTTTTTTGTGAGTCAGGTTCTCACTCTGTCACCCAGTGCTGTGTCACTATCACAGCTCACTGTAGCTGTGACCTCCTGGGCTCAGCCTCAGCCTCCTGAGTTGCTGGGACTACAGGCATGAGCAACCACACCAGGTTTATTTTCTTAATATTTTGTAGAGACAAGATCTCGCTTTGTTTCCTAGACTGGTCGCAAACTCCTGGGCTCAAGCAGCCCTCCTGCCTTAGCCTCCCAAAGTGCTGGGATTACAGGCATGAGCCACTGCACCCGACCCTCTCAAGTTTTGACAGGGCACATGGCTGACCAGCAAGAGACTACATTTCTCAAATGTGGTCATGAGCCCACCAAAAAGAAGTGAACAAAAGTGATCTAAACAACTACCTTGTTGTATCATATCCTTAAAATAAATTTGATGATGATGGTTTTTTTATTCCCAGGATTAGAATGAGATGAAGTGGTAAACCAGTCTGGATCATGGAAATAAAAACAGCATTCTGAGGAAGGGCTAAGTCACAGGATAAAAGGAACCTGGATCCCTGGTCCCTGAAGAGACACAGCTACCTCACCACCCTGGACTGTTTGCAGACCTCTGTGGCCTGCTAAAGAGAGAGAACTAAATTTTTATCTCATTTAAGCCACTAAATTTGAACCTCTTTGTCCAAGCAACCTAACTTGTACTCTCAATGAGTCACAGTCTCCATTATGACAATACATTGTGCTCTAGGTAGCCTCTGAGATGGTCCCAGTGATTCTACCTCGGGTTATGCACATGTTTATGTGTAATCTCTTTCTCTTGAGAGTGGGTTTGCCTCTTCTAAATCAATAGACTATGGCAATGATGATGGAATGTCACTTTGGTGATTAAGTTCCAAAAGACTGTAATGTCCTCTTGCTAGTAGACTCTCTTCTTTGCTAGTTTTGGTGATGAAAGTTGCCATGTTGGGTGAATCCTATGGCATGAAACTGAAGGTGGTGTCCAGCCAACAGCCAACAGTCAACAAGAAACTGAGACCCTCAGTCCAAAAGACCACAGGGACTTCAATTCTGCCAATCACCATGCAAGCTTAGAAAAAAATCATTACCCAGTCAAAACTTAAGATTACTACATCACAGCTGACACCTTGGCTGCAGTCTGTAAGTAACCTTAAAGTGCAGGAAATAATAAAGCTGTGCCCCAACTCCTGACCCACACAAACTACAGTTTGTGGACAATAAATGTGGGCTCTTATGGGGATAATCTGCTATGCAGCAATAGGTAACTAAATTTTACAAATACATAATTTTACTTCTGTATAATGATATGCCACAGAAGTTGAAGTCAGAAAATAAATTTTAAAGTATCAGAGAAGGAGATGAGCTTGACACAAATGTAGGACTGAACAGGGCATCAGTTCTTTGCTGTGATTCAGCATACTATTCTCTGCTTGGGTAGTCCATAGGCTTGATTTATTAGCAGGCCCAGAGTAGTTCAAGCTCATGGGAGATTAACTAGCTATGTAAACTCCCAAGAGAGCTATATCTACATTGGAAGGCTAATTTGTTCATTTACCTTGATAAATGAAACTGCCAAGTGGATCAAGTAAGTTATATCTTTATAAGTTAGCTTTTCAAGACTCAGTTAAGTGCCACCTTCTTTCTCTTTCTAGTCGCTCTCCAGGAAATCTGAAACACATACACACACACACACACACACACACACACACACACACACACACACACATCCACATTCAGACCAGACTTCTGTGAGCTTAAACATTGTTTCTCCTGATATATTGATACCATTGAGTAGGCCAAAGCTGTTTTTGTTTTTGCAATCAGCCATGCTCTTGATCTGGTTAAACCTGCTTGGTCCTGGTAGACAGCTGGAAATCCAGATAAGCAAGGATCTTCCCATTTGGCCCCCTTCCTTGGAGGTTAGTCTTACTCAGGTACAAGATGACTGTTCATCCACATTCTTTTGGAGTTCTAGGACAAAGCTCTGGTTGGACTTTGATCAGTAATGTCATCCATCTTGGCATTGGTGACCTTGGCACTAATGCCATGCCACCCTTGGTGCCTATGCCAGACTAGGCTTTCTATTTGCTCCCACCAGCTGCTTGCAAACAATGATTCCTCTTACCCAGTGTAACAGACACTTCTTGGGCCCCATCTCATGTTCTCTCTGCCCAGCATTTATTCAGCCACTGCTGTGACAACCAGCTCCAAGCAGGTATAAACCTGATGGCATGTTGCTTCAGCTGCACTTTGTTATCATGTGCTTTCTACCTGTAACTTCTCAGAGGCCCTAGAGTGATACCTGCAGAAGCTTGCCTAGCACTCACACTGCTGCAGCCTCAGCAAGGGAGAGTCCATCCACTAAGGAGGAAGAAGGTGGTTAAATTCCGAGATTCAATTTACATGGCTTCTCATAAGTTTCTGAAGTAGAACAGAGCCCTATTCACCCACAGTGGTGATCACTCAAGGACATGCCCTTGCATTGATGTTTTCTCCCTCCTTGCTTCACCCTCCCCAGTGCCCCATTTCTATTCCTTAGAATCTTGTCCCCAGATCAACTACGTGCAGTCCATTGACTTAGGTTCTGCTTTCTGGGAGAACCTGACTAAGACTGACATCAGAAGTTCATTCTTTTTTTTTTTTTGAGTTGGAGTCTCGCTCTGTCACCCAGGTTGGAGGGCAGTGGCACACTCCCGGCCACCGCAACCTCAACCTGTCCGGCGATCCTTCCGCCTCAGCCTTCCAAGTAGTTGGAACTACAGGCGAGCGCTACCACGCCCAGCTAATTTTTTGATTTATTGTAGAGATGAGGGCTCGCCAAGTTGCCCAGGTGGGTCTCAAACCCCCGGGCTCAGGCAATCCACTCACCTCAGCCTCCCAAAGCACGGGATTACAGGCTGAGCCACCATTTTCTTATTGTATTACGATAATTGTTCAAGGTCCACTTATGAGTGAGAACATGTGATATTCAGTTGTTTCTGTGAAAGATCACTCAGTATAGACTCTAAGTTTATACAGATTGCTGCAAAGTTCATGATTTTGCTCTTTTTTATTGCTGTGTAATATTCCATCGTGTATATGCACCACATTTTTTTTTTTATCCAGTCCTCTTTTGACGGGCAGTACGGTTGGGTCCATGTTTTTTCTCCTGTGAACAATGAACAGCTTCTTTTTTGAAATCTTAAACATCAATATCCCATCCTTATACATCAACATTATTCTCTGTCCTATTTCCTCATTCTAATCCCTACTCTTTAGTTTTTAAATTTTACTGAGACCTCTGGTGCTCTGACCACTCTATTTTCACTCCCTTGGTACGTCTTCATTCCCTTTCCTATCCAGTCTAGACTCTGTGGTTAATTATTTTAATCATTCTCCAGAAGGGCTCTTTGCCTTCTAACTCCTGTATATTTTGCCTTCTGAAACTTATTTTTTTTAATCATCCAGATCATCCTATAATTCCATTGGTAATCAAGCAGCTGTGCACTGCTGCAGAAAATAACACCATCAGGCAGATGCTATCACTCTAATATGGACACCAAAGGCTTCCTCACCCCTCAAGCCTGTCTAATGATGTATCCTGATTTCATGCCATCATAGCACATTGTGCATTTAACACTCTATGCACATCATTTAGCACACATTTAATGAGTAACTGTTATATGTTAGGTGTTACATTAAGTGTTAGGGGTGAAATTCCAAATGGCAAATATGGCCCCTGCTTTTTGTGATGCTTATGTTGTTCTCTAATGTACTGTATTCTAGTCATTGTACTGTACTTGGATGTCTCTATTATTAGACTAACCTTGTCTTTTTTATATTTTAAATTCAAAATATAAGTTCTTATGCATGCTAAGTTCGGTTTCGGCCCCCATGCCTTTCTGTGAGTTTTTTCCCGTTAGGTGCTTTGTCTACTCTGAACATTAACTCCTGGGTTGGAGTGGGAAATACTGGGGGTATCTAGGAACAATCTAGGTTACTCTCCCAGTTGTCAATTGTTGGGAGACAACTCCCCTGGCCAAATGAGCCAAAAACCAGGGAAAAGGCATGAAAGTGAGGAAGGGCCTGAGACAGAAAAGGGAAAGCCCCCTTTCTTCAAACTCCAGGTTTCTATGTCCAAAATGCTTTGATTTCTTTTCTTTTTTTAAAAAAATTGTATTTTGAAGATGTGGGATACAATTCAGGATCAGACTTACAAATGTTCATTATGCAGGTACCCTTGTTGACGAGGTATCCCCCCTCCCCAGGCAGTTTCCCACTACTGCCAATCAGGCCTGGTGTTCAGGATCCTTAAGGTCTGTTGATACCTTTAGTTGCCAGGTTTAGAAGGTCCTTAAAGGGAGTTCTTACTGTTAGCTGACTATGACTCTTGGCTAA